>JANPWX010000278.1:680146-878403 GCA_024734555.1 Trochalopteron elliotii | reverse complement strand
ACCTGGATATAACCTGAGACTTGGGACAATATGGGGACCTTACCCACTGGATTCCCAGAGGATCAGAGCTACCAGACCTTTCTACAGGATCACTGCTTCCATCATCCTACTCAGGTTGTATTCTGACTCTGTCAGTAGTCTTTTGTATTATTGCATTTATTTTGTTTTACCCTTTTATTTCTTCTTCCTATTAAATTGTATTTCTGACTTGGAGCCTCTCACTCATTTTGCTTTCAAACCACGACAACCAGCTTACTGAGAATGACAAAGTATTTGATATCTTGGAGTCTCCAGCCTGAGAGCCTGGCTTGTAGCCATATTTGTCAGTGATTGTGCCTGCTTTGCCATTTATTTTTCAGTGCCCTGACCTGCACTTGTCCTCCTGTCCTGTTGACGAAGGACCTCAAGTGAAAGAATCTGCTCCACACTCTCCTTCCTTCCACCTCTTCCAAAACCCTCAAATAAGCCCATCTGGGTGCTTCCTTCCAGGACACGTGAACCCAATCCTTCACTTTTCAAAGCAGCATTGGTTATTTCATGGCTATTCCAAAGGATTAGTTATCCTTCTGACGAGATGTGTTTGAGTTGGAAGAAGTACTCCCTGCCCGCTACAGGTGTTGGAAGTGCAGCAGCATCCGAGGGAGTGAGGACTACTAAAGAGCTCTTCTTCTGCCCATGAGCTCTGAGGTCACCTTCACAGACAATCCCAGGCTGTACAGGGAAGTCAGGTCCTGTCTCTGCTTATCAACCCCATGGGCTTTACTGCTGCTGCTGATAAACCCAGAAGCAGCTGGGGCTTGCAGAGCCCACTCTGAGTTTCAGCAGCTACAGAAATCTTTTTGCTTCTCACTGCTCAACTTACTGCACTTGATCTATAAGTGGAGGCAGGACAGGATCTCAGTTTATAAATGCAAATATGTGAATGGGGCTGCTGCAGGTGAGGGTGGGTGTGACCCCAGGTTTACACCCAAAGATGCAGCAGAAACCTAGCAAATTCCCTACAAGCTCAGTGAGAAAAACAGTTTGTACTTTTGCCTTGTTTAGACAAATACAAAACATGCACAGCTAAATGATAGTAAAAATAAATATTTGTTTTGCTTCCTAAATGACCATATTAAATCATGAGTAAAGATTTGTGTTAATATGCTTTGTCCTCAAGGTAAAGTGCATGGATACTAGACTGAGAGACCACTTACCCTGGTATATGCTGCTTATGATAATGCCTGCTTTATTCTTCCTTTCTCCTGGCAAGGTCATATCCATCTTACTGATGAATTTTGTTCTAATTACAACTAAAACTGAGGATTTGAAATATTTGGAAACCTTACCTGCACGTTTGGGCATATATTTTTGCTCCTGTATTGACTTACGCCTCATGTACTGGTAGTGAGACTTTGAAGGAGTCAGATATTAAAATTTTTGATTAGACCAGCAGACATCTCAAACCCTAAAACATCAAAGATCAGGCTGCTGCATGCACACCAAACTCCTTCATCTGTTGAATCACTTGGGGTCCTCTCAGCCAGCTGGACCCTGCAGGATGATTGGATCCCAGGGGCTCCTCAGAGCCTCTTGCTGTCCTCACCTGGAGCACTCTATATTCCCATGTTTTGCCATGTATTTCTTTTCCCAGCTTTATGTGGCAGTTCAGATGATCTAAAATCATCTTTAAATGTCCTGGGACATTTTCCATTTGCTGTGGGTGACTCAGCAGTCCCACAATGATGAGAAAAAATGCCTTGAAAGTCCATTTTCTCCAGATGCCCACCTGGCTGACTCCATCTCTCTGCTGCTTCCAGTGATGGAATGAAATCCTGACGATGCCACGTACCTCGAAGCACTGAACTAATTCCTTTTGGAGTGATTTCCTAAGACTCAGCAGCTCTCAACCAAGTAGGCTCTGGCAGAATGGTGGTCAGAATCTCCCTCCACTCATTCAGAACATATTATTGCTGGTGTGGGAAGCAGATCCAGCCGACCAGTACTGCCTGCTTCCAAAGAAAACACTCACTTTACTGTATCTGGTGTTTTGAAATGTATGAAAATAAATTATTTATTATCATGACTTTTGGGCTGAACCTGTTTATATGGGCTTGCATCCGTCTGATCTGAAGACTGAGTCACTGACTGACAGACACCCTCTTGGCTGGTCCCATTACTTACATTATGTCCATACTGTTCCAACAGCTTAAATAAAAATAGCAAGCTTTAAACTTCTCCTCTGTTGGCATTTCTTCATAGAGACAGGGTGTTTCTTAAAGAAACATCAAATCACTCTTAAAGAGGTCAAATGTGCAGGGTGAAATGGCAGAATTAATGGTGAGACTCCCTGGCTGCAGCTTCCAGCCCAGATTTAGCCCCCTTCAGCTGCTGTGCTGGATGCCAAGAGTGTGGCTGAGGAGGTTTGGACATTCAGAGCTTCCCACAAATATCAGTCAATGACAACTAAAAACCTGCTCCAGTCCAAAACCTGCAGCCCTTCTGCCCCTGCCAGACACTCCCACATCTGGCAGCTGGGGCAAATTCAGGAGTAGTATTTCCACTGACACCAAGTTAATTTTTTTCCTCCTTTTCTCTCTTTCCCCCCTCAGAGAAGTGAAGACTGAAGTGAGAGCTGCAGAGGAGTCCCTTGGAGAGGGAGTATGAGGGAGGGCCTGCAGCAGAACTCTCCCATCCCTGTGGCAAGGATGTTATATCATATGAAACTGGGGAAATGTGACTCAGTTAGAAATACAATTTCTTCACTCTCCCATCCAGCAAGGTGCAAATGTCTCACGACATTACAGGTCCTTACTTGGCTTCTCCTTTGGATGACTCTTTTGCAGTGTATTGAGACCATAAAGAAATGGTCACACAAATTTATGCTGCAATACCCACTGGAGTGTCTGTCTGCCAGGCACTAAGACAAAACCAAACAACAGTCATGCCTCACTACTGCTGGTTTGAATCCTTCAGCATTTTCATTCTAAATGCTGTGCTCAGGATTAGAAGCCCAAATGTATCAGATGGTCTGTGGTGAACCCTGTGACTGGCCTTATGTCTCAGAACTCTTAATTCAGTGAGTGGAGCCACTGCTGGGCTGGGTGTACAGGTGATCAGCCAGAGGTTTTCCACCTAATTCTCATCTTTATGTATCAGAAAAAAGTGTCTGATCACCATTTCTCCCTGCGTTCACAGATTATTTTTAAAGGAGAAGGAGCAATTCAGTGGAGTCTGGAATTCTGCAGCCGATGAGAATGTGTAAAGATGAAGAGGCTCACACACCTTGGAGCTACAGCCAATATCTAAGTGAGTACAGTATTCTCCACTCACTGTGCATATGCAAGCATGGAAGACCATGAGTAGGATGTGTGTTTGTGGTGGAGGAGGAATGCAAGCTATGTTCTGTGTGGATGGAATATGCCTGGTGCTGAAAGCTGTGGGATGGAAGAATGAATGCAGTTGTACTGGAAGAAGGAGGAATGCTTACAGTATTTTGTGTCCTCAAATGTGGATTAGCTTGGAAAGGGATGTAAGGTGGGAAAGACATATCCTGAACACCTGTTTCTACATCTGTATGTCTTTTAACTCATTTTGGAGACAGCATGCCTTGTTCCTCACTCTCTGTCCTTATTCTGCACTAAGGCCCTTTCCATTTCATACAAAAAGAGATCCTCCTCTCATGGAAGTCACCCATCTTTCCAAGAGTGCTGTGGTGCTCATGTGCATGTGTGAGGGCTGTGGAGACTGGGCACACATCTGCCTATGGAAGCACTGGAGAACTGGAGCAGCAGAAATCAACCACCCTGGAACCAAACCTCCTCCTGCTTCTGCTGCTCTGCGTGTGCTCTATGTCCTCTGACTTCCTTGGTGTCGGTTGGCTGCTGCTTTCATGGGATCACACAGAATCCCAGACTGGGTCAGGCTGAAGGGCCCACAGGGGCTCACCTGGTGCCACCTCCCTGCTCCATCAGGGCCATCCCAGAGCTCAGGGCACAGGAATATCTGCAATATCCCCAGGGAGGGACCCTCCACAGCCTCTGTGCACAATCTGCTCAGGGCTGGGCACTGCCCAGGGCACAAGTTCTGCCTCCTGTGCAGGGGCAGCTCCTGGGCTCAGTTCCTGCCCGTGGCTCTGGGGCCATTGCTGGGCCTGGAGCAGGGCCTGGGCCTGCTCTGCCCTCCCTGCACACAGGGACAGACAGAGACACAGAAGGACAGACAGGGACAGACAGAGACACCCAGGGACAGACAGGGACACCCAGAGACACCCAGAGACACCCAGGAACAGATAGGGACACCCAGGCACACAACAGAACACACAGGGACACCCAGGGACACCCTGGGCTGAAGGCCCCTCTCAGCTGGGGCTCCTTTCCAGGCTGAGCCCCAGCTGCCTCAGCCTTTCCTGGGCATGGAGATGCTCCAGGCCTTCCTTCAGCTCCAGAAGCTCCTGTCCCTGCTGTGCTGAGGATCCAGAGCTGGACACAGCACTCCAAAGGTTCCCCCAGGGCTCAGGTGCCTGACCTGATGGGAACGCTCCTCCTGATGCCCCCGGGATCCCACTGGCTTTCCTGCCACAACTCCACCTGCCACTGAAGTCAGTGGGAAATTGGCCAAGTCAAGGTATTCAGGATGGACTCTTTGAGGGGTGCAGTTCTGGCAGCCACATTCCCCCCATCCCTCCCAAATAAGGGATGTAATAAGTTTGCAAACAGTGCTATTCTTATTTCTGTCAGCAAAAGACATTTAATTGATTTATCAAGAAGCCAGGGCTAAAAGTCTCTCCAGGGGCAATGGAAATATAAGCACTTTCACTGACCTCTGAAAATACATGATTTATGGGAATACCCACTTATTTACCTAAATTCCCACAAACTGACCTGAAAAGATTAGCCCTTATTCTGTGGTGGCAAGGGACTCCACAGAGGTAAAATCACTGAAGGAGAAAGAAGCAACAATAGAATCAAAAGAAAAAGTATTACGGAAAACCAGAAACGCATTGAAGGCACAGAAAGTAATTTTTCCTAAGCAGTGTAACAGAATCTGGCTTGGCAGTGCTGTAGGGCTGTGGATGGACACAGACTTGTCTTCAAGTGAGTTTGGTTTGGCTGTTGGTAATTAGGAACTTGAAAGGAAATTTGGAACTTGAAAGGAAATTTGGAAACACAGTAATAATAATTTCAGCTCGGAAATCCAACAACTTCCCAGACCTATAGCCACATTCCTTCTGTCTGTTCCCAGGGAACCTCCACACACACCCCTCCGCGGAGTGCCGGGCTGGATGAAGTCAAACTCCAGTTTGGAAAGTAATTTTTTACAGGATGGCTCCCACCCCTCAATGCTCTGCTGGGTATCTGGTTGCCAACTCTTCCTAATGGATCACAGAAAAGTTTAGGCTTTAAGACAAATTCTTTTATGAAAAGCTCTATATTCTCTCATGGTATTTCCAGCAAAATGACAGACAAACTCTCAAGATGTCCAGTGGAATAATTTAATGCAATAGACTGGACATTCCACAGTGCCTCCCTCCTGGAAAGATGAAGAGTTTTGTTCATTAAGATTTGGACCTGAGATTCAGAGGGTGCAAATCAGCCTGCTTATCAGCCTCCACGCCAAAAGGTAGTTCTTAAATGTTCCTTCAA
This sequence comes from Trochalopteron elliotii, assembly GCA_024734555.1. Classification (NCBI taxonomy): domain Eukaryota; kingdom Metazoa; phylum Chordata; class Aves; order Passeriformes; family Leiothrichidae; genus Trochalopteron; species Trochalopteron elliotii. The sequence continues at coordinate 872,779 of JANPWX010000278.1, read as the reverse complement.
AAAAGACTTGATGAAATTTAACCTTCCTCCTTGCAGTCCCAGCACAGCCTGCTCCCCTGGCTTCAGTCAAGAAATATGAAGAAAATGAGCCATTTCAGATGTCAGATCCAAAATACATGCTACTCTATGTGTAAAAAAAGCATTGGAAAAATAATATGGGCCACCATCAGTTTTGATGTGCAATGTTTGAGCTGATCTGGGATCTTGTGTGATCTGGGAAGGGAGAAAATGTAAAGTAAAAGCCCGGCAATCATCAAAAGGAGATCAGAACAGAATCTGATAATACATTTGTCTGAAGAGTAAAAGTTGGTCAGACCATGCCCTGTGGTGGGTCTGAACTGGGACTGGTATTCTGTCATGCCCCAGAGTCTCATCTGAAGCCACTCTTTGATCTCCTCATGGTGTTTTAAGTAAAAGAAGCTGTAGAGTCCATCAGGATGAGGCCATGAGAGCCTGAAGCCAGATTTGGATCTGGACTCTGTGGGTTTGGCTCCTTCCTAGGCAGAAGTGAGCATGTGCTTGGTGATCTGATCCAAGACTCCAGCAAACAGGTGAGTTGGCTTTGTGCAAAACTACTGCATAATTCTGCATGATTGGCATCTTTCACTTAGAGAGGCCTGAGCTGCATTAGCTGCCAATGAATGACACCGCCAAGGGCTAGGAAGATTTGGAAAGGAATTGGCTCTGTTCAAGGTGGAGATGCTCTCATTTTCATGAACCCAAACCCACACTGGAATGGAAAGTAAAAGAATAAAGTACCTACCCAGCCCCTGACTGCATGGAGAATGCCATTCGTCTTAAAACAAACAAAAAATATCCCTTAATGTGATAATCTTAAAATAACTAATTATTTAAATGAACAAGCAGCACCAAGAACTATCCTGGAGTCAGAGGCATGAACTTCCAGCTGGTAGGTCAGTGGTAACATATCTTGTTTGCACAAGCCTGACAAAGATCTGCTGAGCAATATCCACCAGGGCCAGCAGTGCTTGGCTGCCTGCACTGCAGTGGAGAGATGGACGTGGATCACAGGGTCACTGCTCCTCCACTCACACCAGCCAAGCAAAATGAAACATGGCCAAACCTTCTTCAGCTCATGGCAAGAGGGAAATGCTGAAAAGGCCTAAAAATGGCTGCTATGGATGAATTAGGAGGTGGTTGCAGTAACAATGATCTGGATCCGCACGTCCAGCGTTGCAGCCAGCACAACGCTGGTCCAGCCCCTCCTTCCTCTCCAAAGGCCTCCATGCTGTCTTTTCATCTGTGCTGCAAAACAATATAGGAGTGTGTCCAGCCCACAACCGTGTCAGGGGATATCTGCACCACAGAGGAACCTGGATCAGCTGTGAGTGACCTCATCAGTGCACCTCTGACCTCAGAACCTGCTTTGCATAACCAATTTCTAATGCTGATAAGAGCATTATCATTGTGACAGAGCTGAGGTGTCTGAGGCCAGGGAGCTGCTTATTTAAACACAGAACACACCTGCCCCCAGAACCTGGGAAGTCTGCAGCCAGTGGATGTGGAGAGACAGAGCACACAGAGATCAACCAGAGATTTGCACTATTTTAGGAAATTCTTGCTGTTATCAAATCCAATTATTAGCAGAATATGAAGGGAAAAGGGAGGACAGAAAATGACATCATTTTTTTATGTTTTGAAGGAGAGTTTTGCCCGGCTGTCATCCTGAAACAGAGAATAAAAGTCTCACTGGATGCACCTGGTACATTCTAATATTTATTAGCTAAGCTATGAAAAGGAGTTTTGTGCATAGAAATCCAGCCACGTTTTTGAGGGACAAGTCCTTTTTTAGTCATTTCACAAACCAGGCCTACAGTGAATGAGATTTTGGCAGTAAAACATGTATCTATGATATCACCCAGAGAACATGAATCCATTTGCAGACAAAGGTTAGATTACCAGGTCAGCATCAACTTTCTGGGACAAGATCATTTTCTAGGCTGTATTCTTCCTGCAAACCCACAGACAACAAAATTTTGTGAAGCAACACATCATATTGGCCTTGCTCAATGCCTGAGTAGGGACAAGAGAAGGGCAGTCCAGCCCTTGAAAGATCCACTTTGAAATGGGAAATGTAGATTCATTCAAAGGCCAGTAGATACTTTTTAAACCAGTCAAGAACATCCTTCTCCCAGTCATGAGAAAGAACTCATAGAAAAGTAGAGAAATTGAGAAAATGTAAGACCATAATCATCATGGTCCAGGACCAGGAGCAGGTGATGGCTGAGGGTGACTTCCAGTTGTAACTGAAGAAGTGAAGGGATAGTGTGTGGTACAGCTCAGTGATTACAACCAGTTAATGCAATTAATGCTCTTTTCAGTTCCTAGGTGTTGGTTTGACACTATGGATGACCCAAGAGGGAAGTCTTAACGTGTTGTGAGGGTGGAATGTACTCAGAAGCTGAAAGAAGCTACAAAAAGGAGACTGATAGTTCTCCCTTCCTAGCGGTGGCTGATGGCTGTTTCCAGTCCTGCTCTTTCTCTACTGCATCTTAGAAAATAGCTTTAAAATTCATCAGATCTTGGACATCCAGCATGGGTACCATTCCAGCAAGTAGCCGTTTATTTTATAAGGGGATTTAAATATTGTAAAACAGAATAAAATGCAGGTGTTTTCATTGCAGACAAGTGAACCTTGTGTAAGCTCCACAAGATATGACTTCCAGTTTAAAAGGACTTCGCACAGTTCGTTCTGCCCTAGTGGAGAGGTGGATTTTTGGATCAGCTTGGGCAGAATTTTCTTTTGTGTTGTGCAGTCCTGAATTCCGCCCTCTGCCTTGTTTGCTCACCAGGGAAACACGTGCAGTGAGAGGGAAGCCACGAGCTGGTGGCCATATTGACATCTGCACAATTTTGTTAAGTTGGAAGTTTGGCTGGATAAGTTCAATATTAGATTGCCCAAACATAAGGAATTTCCATCTAATGTCTGGAGCTTCCATGCTTGCTGAGAAGGATGAACTCTAATCCCACATCATGCTGCTATTCAATTGACCTAGTACAGGTTACTGTCAAGGGATGCTGGTATGAACCAAAGCAGGAACATAAATACACGTGAGAAATAGATTTTTCACACTGGACTTTGGTAGCAAGGAATGAATTCCAAATACCTCTTAGAAAGCTTCCCCAATGATCAAACCCAAACCTTCCTGCCCATACAGGATCTGACTCCTTAAGAAGAGAGATTCTATGGGAAGCCTTACAACAAGGTTTAAAGACAATGAATGAACCTTCACCTGTGCCAGTTCACTGACCCCTGATTTACACCAGTAAAAATGAGCAGATAACCAAGGTAATACTGGTTAATTATTAAATATATAATCAGTGTAACCATGCCCTCTAGAGGACTAAATTTACCTTCATAGAGACAAAACCAAGTCTTGGGTCTGAACAATTTAAAATCTGGGAAAAAGGCATTTTGGATGTTTGCATTTCTTCCACATTTGAATCTAGACATGAATCATGATTTCCTCACTGGCACCATACCCAACATACCCAAGATGGCACTGACAGGTGAGTTTTTCCTTTTGTAGCCACCTGGTGTCTCTGCCAAACAATTCATTCAGCTCATCCCCATCCAGATATCAAAGGTCTGATCCAAGGTCCTAATCTCAACAAAAGGGAAGGTCACGCACATACATTTGACTCAACGTGTCAAATAAACAGTGTTCATGTTCTTACCTCCTGCTTTCCCCATATTCCTTTTCTTTTCTTTCTGCATTCACTGGCAATATCTCCAACTTTCCTTGGTCAGTGTGGTTTACATTCCCAGCTGGCTTGAGCTGCAAAAATGCAAGTAAGCTCCATGTGAGTGCAGTTTGTCTGTGGTGGCTGAGATGGCCCCCAGTCAGACGGGGTGCTGGGGGCAGGACCAGTGGTGTTCATGGGGACCCAGCTACTCCACAGTCCTGAAGAAGCCAACAAATGCTTGAGGAGTTATTTTATGGGCTAAAACATCCACATTTTGAGATCAGAACCCACTACTGTTAGTGTGTGAGCCACAAAAAAGTAGCTGTGTGCCAGCTACTTTGAAAAAAAAATACAGAAATGAACAGGGGAAGGGTCAAAGATATAACAGGAAGCAATAGAAAGGAAGTTGTTTTCCATTCAGTAGGCTTCTGGGCAGAACCAGCCCATGGATGGAGGGCTGGAGTGTGGCTGCCATTCAGGCTGTTGAGAGACAAGCACACAACAGGGAGGTCCTGCTCTTGCTCTCTACCAGAGAATTTTTGGCATCTTTTCCATGGCACCTTAGCTTAGCGTCCCAAGGCAAGCTGCTCCCCATGTATTTAAGGGACAGAGGTAGCTGAAGTGCGGCTGCAATTCTGTAGTTACGTTGAGTAAACCCAAAATAGTTTGGATGTGGGATTTTCAGAGGCTGTACCATCAGCTTTGCTCGTCTTGTTGAGCTGTTGGGATGTTAGACACCGATTATGCTACAGCTGTCAGACAGTTTCCAAACCCACTCTGGGGATATTTTCTTTTTCTTCCTTTTTTAAATCCCACTTTATGGGATTCTTGTTCTTCCTGACTTTTCTCTCAGTACAAGAATATGTGTTTTTTCCCTTGGTTACTTTGACTCTGCTGACCTGGTTTCTTGCCTTCCTTTGGAAATGTTTAGGTGTCTCAGCAATGGAGAGGATGAATCAGTGAACATCCAGCGGGTCTGGGAAAACCACAGCAGAAAGGAGCATATGGGGAACACAGAGGATCACGGAGCCTGTGGAAACAGCTCGGTGTTGGAGGGTTCTATCATTTCTGCTTTTCTCTGCAAATTTTCATTAGCAGCCAGCATTGCTGCCCTGAGCAGATGCGGCCCTTTCTTTCCTTTCAGAAAGACCTTGTGCCCAGTTTAAACAACACTCAGAACATTTCAGTGGCAACTGAAGAACGCCCAGTATATCACAAACTTCCTGTGAGTGGGAAGCTCTGGGCCTGTTGGGAAGAAGGATGATTTGCTGGGAAGGTGCAGGTCTGGCCCTCAGAGAGGGCTGCCCCGGGAGGCACCCCAGTTTTAATTCTTCTCAGAAACACCAAAAGCCTCATTTTGGGATCCTGCTGTGCCATTCATGGCTTGGTCACAGCCTGCTGTGGGTACAGCCATTGGCTTCAGCAGCAATAAACACACCGAGAAACAGGCAGAGATTTGGGGATGGTTCATGAAGTGAGAAAACCGACACCTTGGTCAAGTGAATGATGTGATATAAATATAGGGTATTGAACATTTGGCACACAAATAATTAATAAATGCAGAACAATGTAAGATGATGATCTAATTAATTCATTTTTCAATTAAAATAGAAGATGCGATCATTAGACACTCTAGCAAAAGTTGGGAGTAATATTCTAGTATATTTGTAAAATATAAAAGCCTTTATAAAAGGCTTTTTTAAAGCCTTTTCCAGAGAAGAAAGTGAATGAAGCACAATTTAGATGAAAACGTTCCTCAGAATTAAACATCTTGTGTCTTGGCCCTGGGGCAGGGATGCACACCATTTGAAGGAATTTGACTCATCCCCTGATTTCAGCCAGATTAGTAGTTTCTCAGCCTAAGCTCAGCCACAGGGACCATATGCCATCAGACTTTTTATTTCCACTGGTTCACTCTCAGATTTCCAAAAGATCCATCCATTAAAGCAATCTCCCACACCGGTACCCCGAGCATTTGAAAAGTGCTGTATAAAAATGCAGGTAGACTTACTGCAAACAAGGGGGTTTTTCTCCTACAGTCAATGGAACCTGAATCAAATTAATTGGCATGTTGAAACCAGGACTGAAAAACAGGAGTGTAAGAGTTACATAAAGTGATAGTAGCTCTGCTAGGGTTGAGTAAGATTCTAGACCTTTCTCTGAAAAGATAAATATTTTTTGAATTCTGAATGTTTCAGCTTTCTGAATGATACAGCTACTGTGACTGACATTCTGGTTTTACTACATTACTAAATCACATTATAAATGAAATTTAAAGGTAGATAACAAAATAATCTATATGTCAGATGGGTGATATGTGGGTTCACTCTTTGAGAATGTAATTTTTTGAATTTGTAGTGTCCCTTGAAGGCTAATCTAAAAGAAAACTAAATTAATTTCATGCTCACCACCTTTAAATTGCAGAAGTGAAAACCTTTCAGGACTTGCCAATTACTAAGGAAACTTCATAGCTGGATTATTCCCAAACTGCACACCCTTTATTTTAACCACTAAAGGCAAACACATGGTTTAGATGGGTCGTAAAAGAACAGGTTGCTTTTTCAGGATTGAAAGAAGTTGTAATTACTTCCCTTGTTTGGTGACTTCCTGATTTACTTAGGTTGTTATGGGTGATCCCATTCTGCTGAGGTAATTGGAGCTGCTGGAGTGCAGTCCATGACCTGAGGGAATGACCAGTGGCTTTTCAGTCTGGGTGACTTGCACCTAATGAGTGGAGCCATGCTTCCCAGGAAACCAGGACACCATAACTGCCCTAAGTGCTCAGTGTGTGGACTTTAAAGGCTTATGTTTCACAGCCCAAGCAAATTATGCCTCCGATTTTCTGAAACCAAGCTAAGTGAGCTCCAGATACAGGGAAAAGAAAGGTGTTTTCTTCAGCCAGGAATAGGAGAAACAGATCGCACCATAGAGGTGAGCCTCATATATTTCTGCAGGCAACCAAATGCTGCCATACCAAAAAAAGGAGGTGACCAACAGTTCTCAATCAGCTCCTGTCTGTAACATGATACATAATAAAACATGGTTTTTCACTGAGGGGGTGCATGGTTGCAGTGAGTGGGGTACTCTAGTAAGAATTGAACTACCTAAGAGTTAGAAATAAAACTACCTAAGTTTTCAAAGGCCAGCAGAGGCTGGGCAAGGGCATTGTGCCTGAGCCATCCTTGGAGGAGGAAGTTGCATACAGTTGTCCTTTCAAGGGGATTCCCTCAGCTGAGGTCCCTTCCTTCCCAGCGGGTGACACGAGCAGTGAGCCACCAGCTCAGCAGCGCTCCCCACAAAAGGCACTTTTGGCAGTGCCTTGGTTTAGCTGTAACTGCAGCTTGTTTTGGTTTCTGCACAGTTTTTCAGATGTGTTATGTTACCTTTCAGAAGGATGAACTTGGACTTGTATGCTGTCTGAAGTTGGGATACTGATACAAACCTGTGGTTCCTGATACAGGGTATCCTGGATCTCAGGTGTTTTGGAACTTATGCTGTCTTGGCTTATTGTTGCTTGGAGCACAGTGCTCCAAGTAAACTGATGGGAAGTGGTAAAATCAGCCAGCTCTGAGGAATAATAATCCTGTGTCATGAACCACATTCAGCTTTTCCTGTAGGACCCCAACATAGTCTGGTGGGTCTGTCCAGGTTTAAAATCTTGTCAGGGGTGTGAGTACAGAGGAGCTACAGTGAGGTAAATACCATTTACGCCACTGTGTAAATTCAGTTTACAACTCCTTAGTCTCAGAGAACAAAGTCTACCTAGTTACTCACAGAACAAAAGCTCACATACTTATACTCCAGGGGGAAAGCAATGGGCAAAGACTGAGGGGGCTGAGATGCTGGTGAAGAAAACAACTAAATTAATCTCCCAGTAACTCAACCCCAGATTAATAATCTCTGCTAGGTCACACACGAGGATGTGATTGTGCAAGGACAGCCCAAAATCCAGGTCTCCAAGACACTCAGCATCTATGAACTGATGTTAAAACACCAACCAGGAAAGGATTGGCTTATGGGATGTCTTCAAAGGGGCCAGAATTTGCTAACACTTAAACTACCCAGATCTTACAGCATCTTAATTTCAGAAGTTTTTTCAAGAGACCTGTTACTGCAAGGGACTGCAAGCATTTACAGCTGAGATTCACCAGCACCTGCTGGCACCAACAGAGGGTGTCACATACAGTATCCAGATGTCCTGCATGGCTGGGAAAAGCACAGAGAACACAGAATCCTCCAGAAGCCACCACAGAGGTCAGTCCTTAGAGAGATAGGTGGCCAGTTCATCATGGCAAAGGCTCACTCCCTCATCTTTTCTTTCTCAAAGCTCAACTGAAAACCTTTTCAAAATATTAGAAAATCTGGACATTTATTTAAAGCATCCTAACAGTTTGAGCCTTCCCAACCAAGTCACTTTTCCAGTGGCTGTCACACAAACTGGATGCAAGATCATCCATTTTAACATTTTACATCAAGGGATGCAAATTAGTGATTTGAGGAGAGGCTTCCTAATTCAGGGAGCTCCAGGAGCCTTTGTTCACCTGATCAGCTGAACAACATCACCATCAAGGATTTAAAGATGATCTGAAGAACAAATTCTTTTATTTCATTATGGATTCTGATATCCACATAGAGGGAAGGAGAAGCAGAGCAACTGCTGATGATACTGAAATAACATTTACAGAAGGCAGGAGTTAGAGCAGAAACCTCAGCCTGAGCCTGGGAGGGCACACACAAAGCATGCACAGTGGGGTGAGGGGAGAGACCTAGAAAAGGAATAATGCAGAGACAGATAATAAATTATAGTTTGCACTGCTGTGCATCAGGAAAAATAAATCCTGTCTATTAACTGGGGCAGATCAGATTTCTTTGTAAAAAGGCACATCCCGCTCCCCCATTCCCCTGGGACTGTCAGCACCACCAGACCCAACACCTCCAGACCCCAAATTTGGTACATGTCAGGAGTGGAGGTGAGGCCAGGAGTGCAAATGCCACCCACAGCCCCAGCTTTTGATAGCAGAAATCTGCACATCTGACACTGATCAGGCTCTCAGAGCTCATTGCTGTCAAAACTCCCAGCCTGGCTAAGAGCCTGGGAAACAGAGCTGTCCTGGTTACTGGGATGGACTGTGGGACACCAGGGCCGTTACAGCATGCTGCTGTCATTTCACCTGGAAACACCTCCCACCCCCCTTCCCAAATCGAACAGCCTCATGGCAAAGTAGTGTCCAAATAGAATCTGGGAAGGAGTAAAACATCAGTCCCACGTGGGTGAGTAGAGTTATTTGGGTTGGAAAAGACCTCCAAGATCATAGAGTCAAACTGTTAATACAGCACTGCCAAACCCATCCCTAAACTACGATCCCAGATGCCATATTATACAGTTTTTAAATCCCTCCAGGGATGGTGACTCCATCATTGCCCTGGGCAGCCTGTGCCAGGGTTGGATAACCCCTTAGGGGAAGATTTTTTCCCTTATATCCAATCTAAACCTGTGCTGGTGTAACTCGAGGCCATTTCCTTTTGTCCTGTCTCTTGTTCTCTGGGAGCAGAGCCTGACCCCCACCTGGCTGCCCGCTCCTGTCAGGGAGCTATGGAGAATGAGAAGGTTCCCCCTGAGCCTACAGAGCCTGTAGACATCCCTTGCAGTCCTCCAGTTCTGTGACTCATCCCATCATGTTTCCGTAAGTTATTAGTGACCTTAAAAGATGAGGTTTGGGATTATCTTGTTTGGTTGCTGTAGAATTACCAGCAGAATTTATCAGCTCCCAGGGTGAGATGTGTCAAAAGCTACTGGAAAATCCATTAAGTCAGCAGTTACCTGGGATCTTTGTGGCCTTCAGGGAGACAGCCATCACCAGCCAGGCCATCTGGGACTCTGGCTGTCATGCCAAGAAGAGACATGGCACGGCAGTGTCCACGAATGGCACAGCCTGAGCCCTCCAGGACAAACACAGGCTTGGGACAGAATCCGCCTCCCTTGTACAAACCTCCCTGAAGGAACAGCCACCACTGCCAGCATCCCTTGGGGAGCTCCCAAGTGAGGAAACAGATGCTCCCTGCTTCCCTGCCCACCTCCCCTCCAAAACAATCTGACATGTCCAGAAAGCTGAGTATGGGAGATGATGATTAATAGCTTTGTTTACTTTTTTCTGATCTGTTATAACAGGCAAGGAGATAACATTTGTTGAAATACAGATCTGTCATAAAAATAAGCAACCAAAAATACAAGTAAAACAAAACAGTCTTCATGTCTTAACTTTCCAGATGTAAGTTTCTGAGTTCCCACTTGGGTTGTTATTATTATTATTACTACTATTACAATAATAATAGGATTCCCAGTCATGGAGTGGGACCAGCACTCGTATAGAAGCACAAGACTGGAGAGCAGAGGTGAGTGCAGCTAGCCAGGGGAGCAGATGTTGCCTCGCCTGCTTTTTTCAACATGCTGAGCTCTCATAACCACCATGTCCACCGGGGACCCTCAGCAAGGCCAGGCAGGCTGGTGGGACCCTCACTGCACAGGGGGCTCCAAATGTTCCTGTAGTCACAGATTCTGAAGGCTCAGCCACACAGAAAGGAGGAGGTGGAGGCTCAGGAGCAGCCTCAAATCTCTTTAGGGAACATCCCACCCCTCTATTGTTTCTCCTTCAAACATGGGTTTAAACTGCAAGGTCTGGAGCCAGGCTCAGGTGGTTTTGCTGCTCAACTTTCCCCCAAACCTGGGTCAGTTTAGATTGAGGGATTTGGCCCCTGTTTGTCAATGAGGAGGGCTTGCTGAAGACTTTGGATCTGAATTCAACCCTTCCCAAACTTGTGTGGGAATGCTCTGACCCATCTCTATTTGTCTTGGGTAGGGGAGTCACTGTGATGCTCTGCAGTGGAACTTTCCACTAGCAACAATACCAGAGACAAAGAGCTCATGCTCTGACCTTTATGAAACTATTCCTTAACAAAATTTACTCAAGTAAAGAATCCACAGACCTCATTGGCTTTACTCATTTAATTGATACGGACATAAAATATTTTGCGTTGTTTTAATAATAGTTTGGTTTTCTGCTATTTAAAAAAAAAAGCTCATTTCTCCGAACATATTTTTAGCAAAAATATTTTGCTTGAACTTTTTTCCTCTGGCTTCAAAGACTGCTACACAATTCTGGGGTGCTAAATACTAAACTCACATTCTATCACTCCATCTCCTCCCATTTGGATGGTAATCACAGGATCTTGATGCCAAACTCAGGAAGATATTTTTTCCAGCAGCAGCATCTGGCTTCTTGGCAGACCCTGCGAGCAGTTGTGTTGGCAGCAGTGGGAGCTGCCTGAGTCTGTCATGTGTTTAGGCTGCTGCAGATCTGTCTGAACCGCCTTGTTGCTTTAGACACTGTGTTCTCCTGACTCCCATTCCACCCTGATCAATTTGTACTCTCTGGTAATGGAGCTCTGTTCATCCTGACTGGATCTCTGCAGAGGTGCTCAAATCAAGAATAATAACAGATGATGGTGGAGCTCTTTTCAGCCCACCAGAGCCCAGCTCCTGCTCCTGCAGACAGGAACTGCTCTGTGACTTCTGTGGAGGGATTGGTTTGTGCTGAATTGCACGAACCTCGGGCCAGCAGAAGACCCTCGAGAGCCAGGCCCTCTCCCACTGCCTTGCCCCATGCCAGGAACTCTCTGACTAATTCCTGACACGGGGACACCAATCCTGCAGCCTGCACACTGACTCATGCAGCTCCTTCGAGGAGCCCTTTTCTGCCTCTGAGTACCTCCAATGCTGTGTTCTGGTGAAGGCACAGGGCAGGGATCCCCACTCCTGCTGCACAGCCTGGCAGGGGAAAGCCTGGAACCCAACTTCCTTGAATGCTAAGATAGACTGTAAAATACAGAGGAGTAAAGAATGGATTTATTTCCTGCAATGCAAATTCTTAGATGTAATTCCTGTTTCTGGAAAAAATGCATAGGAATAAAACCCCCTCTGCTCAGCTGTATAAGCCCTGTTACATCTGAATTTCTCTCTCTGTTTGATCCACTCAAAAACCTACCAGGGTGCTCATCCAGCTCTCCAGACTGTGATTAAGTCTTTGCCCTCCTGTTCCCAATGCTTTAAGAAGCATATTTCTTTAGATATGTACTTTTCTTCCACAGGCTCAACACTTTATGGGAGGATGAAGAGTTTATTTTATGACACAGTTGTTAAGGATTTCATTTTGAACCAGAAAGGCCCTGAATGGAAATGCTGAAGCTCAGAATTCTACCTGTGGCTCAAAATGGCTTTGATTTAAGAGATTGCTATTTTGTTGAGGTTTTGACACTTATCCCAGATTACCAGCCTTGCTTAGTTCTAAGAACACAGGTCCAGAAAAGTGCAAATTGGACCAGAAGGGAAGGGTGAGGCTCTGTTCTAAACTTAATGAAAATAGTAATAATAGCAATCATCATCATCATCCTCATCATCACCACGATCTGTGCAGGGATTTTCCACTAAAGCTAACAGAACCATGCCACTCCAGCCCCAAAGCTGATTTTTATACAGAGACATTTAAAAAGCTCCTTGTGGTTTGACACAGTATTTAAGAAGAAAACAAAACAAAAGTTTGGATACAACTTGCCTTGTTTATTTATGAAATCTGAATTGGGAATCAATTTGTTTCCCCTGTTTTTATGTTGCCTTCTGCAGCTCTGGCATGGCTGAGGGATTTGTGTAACTATCTCCAAAGGATCACAATCGTATAGAATTCAGGAACGAGTTCGTTCTTGTTTATTTACCAGCTGAATTCACCATCCCTATTTTTTCAGCACTTGCTGAGATATGACAATATCCAACCATGTAAATCTGGACATTTCAGAATGTCTGAATAAGAACCCTGACTCAGACTCACTTCCAGGCAGTTTTGCTGACATATGGATTCAGAGAGACCTGATCAGGTTTCAGACTTTTCCAGTTCTTTCTCTAAGATCAACACACATGCCAGACATTTTGTGATTCACTCATCACTAATAAACAATCATTTTATTCCTGCAAAACTTCATTCTCCTGCTGTTCCCAGCCCCTATCAGAAATGCTGCTTTAATAAACTCAACTCATGCATTTCATCTGGATTCACAGGAGTTCCACCAGGGGTGATTTTGGATCAATATATTTAATTTGTTTTGTGGCATAGAGGAACATTCCTTCCTCATATATGTGGTTTATTTGTGTCTATGCATTCTGCAAAGGAGAACATAAGTCATTTAAGGAGCCAGCTTAGGAAATGTAAGGAACCACATTAAGAATTTAGGGAGATGGATTACTTGGTGGGATTCCTTTAAGACCCAATGGAAGATATTTTGCTGAAAACCTTTATGAAGAAAAGCCCATTAAGTATCTCAATGTATTCCCAGAAATTCCAGAAATGTTTAATCAGATATTTAGAATTTCCAATATTAACCAGAACCATTGCCAGTGGAAAGTTGGACTTCTAGCACAAGACTTTTGAGTTATTAAGACAGATTTGGTTGTTGTTAAAAGGTGTTACTTCCTGGAATTCTACTATGGAAGGGCTGGAGAAGGAACAGCTCATGGCAGTTGTGGATTTTTTAGATATCCAGAAATTATAAGCAAATCTCAAGATGTACACTTTGGTTTTACTCAACAACAGAGAGATACCAGGATGAGGTTCTAAAAGGAGCCTAAGGGATCCATGTCATTCTCCCTGAGTCCAAACATTTCTGTTACACGTGTCTTCAAATGTCTGCTGGAAATCCCAGTTTGTATCTAGCATTTGAAAGGTTTTCAGTGGAGCACTCGGTCCTGTGTGATATCTCTGCTAAGAGCTGTGAAGGGTTGAACACTTTCCACTGCCTTTTTTCCATAAGAGTAAAGCAAGGTCAGCTCTTCCCAAGAGCTGCTGAACCATTCTCGGGATTGGGTGTTTGGACAGGAAATGGCTTTTGCAATATAGGTCTGGCTTGGGAAGAACAAGGGCAGAGTGAAATCCTCACTCCACTGACTTTAATCAATAACCTCCTGTGCCTTCAACTGAACCAAGGTCATGTGCAAATATCTCTGTATTTCCCAGCCTCAGAAAGTGCCCAACGTCCTTTCACACAGCTGACACAGATTCAAGGACAAACTTTGCTTGCTCACCTGGGCAGGTTCCCTCTTCCATACAGTCAGTGCTTTGGGTCACCATCAAGTGTCTGCAAATTGAAGGAAAAGTCTTTCTAAGAATCCCATCATCTTTTCAAGTGCGCCTGGATTATTTTGGCAGTGCAGCTTTCCATACTCCTGGAAGGCTCAGAGCAATAAATCCAGCACAAGTATGGGACAGGTGGGCATTTACCACCCAGAAATACAAGCAATGCACCTGATCTCTCTCACTTCTCTGTGAGAATTGCAGGCAGTCAGGGTAGCTTTTCTGTGGAGAGTGACTGAGATTTTAAATAGATCCTGACTGAGGGATGAGACAAAGCCAAAAGGTTGTTGAACAACAAAAAAGGCACAAGACACAGCACTGAAAGCCACCATGCCTGGTCATCTGGGACAGGTTTCCAGCTGTCAAATCTTCTTCTACCTGCCAGTCACTTTGGGCCATCTCCAGGCCCAGGCTGAAGCCAACAGCTCTGCAGTGTGGGGTCACAGTGACAAACGTGCAGCTAAAGGTGACACACGGCACTGACGCAGAGAAGGCTCTTGTTCCCTGGAGGGGAAAGGTCTGCAGCTTTTGCAGAAGCATACGGACATCTACGTAGAAATGAAGATTTCTTTTTAAAAAATAGTTTAGCTGAAAGGAGGAAAAAGTATTCTCACAGTAACCTGTTCATAGGCACTGGCTAATTTAGCATTAAATCCCTTACTCTCCCTGGCACTGCTGCACAGGAAGGTATTTCCTGAACAGCTTGTTTCAAATTTCATTCATAGGTACTGTCTAAAATTAGGTCCACCACTTTCATTCAGGTCCAAATCCTTTGCCTAGTGCAACATTTTTTAGAAACAGAAACTCAGCTGAATGTGCTCCATCCTCTGCCCTATTCCCTGGTGCTGGCAGAGGGCTGCACATCCCAACAAAGGATGCCCAAGAGCTGGGCTGGCAGAGGGGGCTCTAAACCTGTGCCTAAATGCAAAGTACCTGCTTTTGTAAACCTATGCCTAAGTGTAAAGTACCTGCTTTTATGGGTGATCCCAAACTCCATAGAGAAACAAACCCTCCCTTCGACTCCGGACAAAGCACATCCTGTGCTTTGGAGATGGAGATAAACAAATGCTTGGTGGCCAAAGTCTGCCCTGTGAGCTGGGCTCTGGTGCTGGAGCTCTGAATTGTGGCCAGAGGATGCTCTTGATCACGCTGATTATGTAGAGCTGAGAGCATCAGGATGCACGGAACTGCAGATCCCACACTGTCTCAACACAGAGGATCTGTATTTCTGGTTGAGGCAAGCTGCAAAATCCCTGAGAGGGAGGGCTCGACACACCTACACCCTCACAGTACCTTGGATTTATTTTGACCCCAGCTCAGTAACTTCATCTACAGCCTTTGTGCTTGGAGTTGATTTTCATTTTGGAGTCTCTCACAGGGGTGTCCATCCCCTGGACACTGTCCCCTTCCCAGGTCAACACAGGTAACCTTGGTGGCTGTGGCCACCTCATGTGAACTGGACACTCCAGGACAGCCTCTGCCTGCCAGTCTCCCTATCCCAGGTGGGGCCTGCCCACCTGCCCCAATGCAGAAAGGAAAAGCTCAGACCTGAATCCTTCAGAGCTGTCCTTGGTGGTCCTAGAGAGGGAAGCCCCCAAGCTCCTCTGGTGCTGGGATTTAGCAGCCCCTGCATTGTGTTCCCAGCATGGATGTGGGGTGGTGGAAGCCAGCCACAGCAGGTGGGTGATGCAGCATGCCCAGGACCACAATAACAACACCAGGAATGCAAAAAAAATAACCCTGAGGTGTTCCAGCCCCCCACTCAGGCCAGTTGGGCCCTGGCTCAGGCAGCTGGCACTCACTGAGGGACAAGCATGTTCAGAGGCCAGACATAGCCACAGCAGCAGGAGGCACAAACTGCTGGCACACAAACAGAAAACAGGCACTTTCTTTGGCAAAATCCAAGATAGAGAGCAAACTGCCCATTTTTAGCACTTGTTAATTGTCTTAATATCCATCTGACAACAGCTGCTAAATAATTTAGCATTTTGACCTATATGTCTGAAGCAACAAATAATAAATAAAATGCTGCCTGGGAGGGGAGTGGTGGCTGGAAGCTCCAGCCTTCCAGTGAACACTCTGCACCACCCACAGCTCCTGGCAGGGTTCAGACAACACTGAGAGAAGGCCCTTCTTGATGCCAGGGCTGGACTCTCCTCCTCTGTCCCTTGTCACCAAGGAGAGGGACGGTCAGCCAGGTCACCTGGTGAGGCTCTTGCATGATCATGGAGATTGTCCTACCTCCTGTGAACACCTCTAAGGATGGCGCTCCTGCCTGGGGACACGCTTCACAGATATGAGAAGGAGCCAAAATTATTAGTGCAGACTAGAAGTTTAATTTCAACTGGACAAAGTCATTTGAGGTTTTTTGACCTGAATATTGGGTCAAAGCCCTTGGTATGAACTCCAAAGCATTCACAAGTGGGACGTTCCTGGGGAAATCCCAGGGCTGGGATGCACAGAGCACACAAGGATAAGACATAAGGAACTATTGCTGTTTTTACACTTGAGACCTTCCAAACCACGGAGCTGGGAAGGTGCAGGCCGCGGCGGGGCTGGCCCTGGAGCCTGCCCGTGCGTCACACCAGGACTGCTGCCCTGGCTTTGTCTGGGCAATCCGGCACCGATTGGACACAGCCGAGCGTCTGCTTTGTGGGGAATGTGTTTCTCTTGCATTTAACTTGAGATTTGAAAAGCTTTTGCCTCCCTCCTCCCTTCCTCCTGGAGGCTCATGAATCAGAGCCGCCAGACGAATGAGTCACCCAGCCAGTTCTTGGTCAAGCGTGCCAGTCTGGGAGGCTCTTCTGGGATCAAATGGGAGCGGGCCGGCTTTGTCGGTGACTGGCCATGTGTTGAGCCGCAGAAACCGCTCCTGGGGTCATCCCCATCCTCTTTGTGAGCTGTTTCTGTGAGGTTGTAATTGCTCTTTTGTCAGGAAAACTTGAAAACGTCTGAAGGGAGGGCGGCCGGGAAGAGGCTGGGGGGTTTCTGAGGAACGGCAGCTTCAGAGGCCTTACCAGGACGGTGCTGCCAGCCGGGGGAATTGTTCTCCAAGGTCTCAGTTCATTGAGCTTGAACTTCCAAGCAGGCCGGTGCATCCTTGCACCTGTGAACCGGCCCGGTAATGCAGCCCACAGCCTTGGGAGGGTCCCGCAGCTCTGGGAGGGTTCCACCCGCCCCTCAAAGGCTCCCCGGCACGGCAGGTGCCCCAGCACAGCACTGAAACCCACAATTAAGGGCTCTCTGCTGGTGAGCACTGGTACAGACCACACACAGTTTAATAACTGGAAATATGGCAGACGAAAAAACAGTTGCCTCAATTTATTCCAGAGTAGGAAACTTAAAATCTGCCACCAGCTTGTCAAAATCACTTTTTGTTGTTGTTGCTGTTTTCCCAAAAAAAAAAAAAAAAAAAAAAAAAAAGGGGGGGGGGGGGGGGTGAAATAGCTGGGCGTTCCAATTCTCCTGTGTTGAAATATACAGTGGGGTCCTGTTCAGGCATTCAAAGAGTCTGATCTCCCTAGGAATCACCTGTTTCATTACCACTAAATTTGGCATGGACCCTGCTCCCCTTGGAAGCCAGTTGTACCCTCTCCCATATCTCCCATCTCTCCTTCTTCAGGAACAACCACAGTAGGCAGATGACACATATAGATATATCAAGAGGGATGAAGGAAATGGGAAGAGGCCACTTGCATCCAGATTCCAAAAGTTGTCAGCAATTTGAGCTCTATCCTCAAACAATTTGGTATATGTGAAAATGTAGCCCTAACCCTCTCTTGCTTAACATCCACTGGCAATTATTCACCTCTCACTCACCATTCCAAACAAACCTTTAGAAAGCAAAGCCCCCCATCACCTGAAGCACTGACCAAGCCAGATCTGCTTCACAACCCATTCCATTACAATCCTCTGCAAAGGAAGAGAAAATGTTAAGGAAAAAAAAAAAAAGATTGCAATGAAGTGATTTACCTTAAAAGCTGTTTATGTGGGAGGTGACAGGAGTTGCTGACATGTGGGGTGTGCCTGGCCCCACTGTGTCTCTAACACCACTTTGGTTGTCCTGTTCTTCCATGCTGCATTGCAGGGGCCATCTCGGGAGTCCCCTGGAAGATCCTGGCCTTACACTCATGTATTATCATCTCAAGTCTTTGACTGTAGAGATTCAGGAATGTTCCAGAAAAGTTCCACCTTAATAAATTTCTATCAATGTTTCTAAAATGACAGTGAAATATTTGCAGCTCCAGCCATATTCTCTAAGCTTGATTTTCTACGAAGGAACATCTTGTTCCTTTTTTTTCTCCCCATTTACTGTAAACCTCAAGGTCAAGGAAGGTTTGATAGCTCTGGGATTAAACATTTATGAAGACAGAGCTCTGCACACCAGCCAAATAAAAGTTGCTTTTAAATAAGGAATACTTACCTACACCAGGGAAACTTTCTCGTGGTGCCTGATCCTTTTTTTAGTGCTGATCTGCCCTTTTCGGTGTAAGTGCTTGTTTTATCATCATTTATGCACATAGAACCATGGCAACAAGGAAACACTACAGTTGTAGTAATAGGAATGTCTGCTTACTTTCCATTGACCTTTTGCTTGGGAAAAGGAAATAGTCAGAGCTTCAGCTGATATTGAAGAAAATCAGGCTTAACTGTGCCTAACAGTGCGTTTGCCTTGAAGCATCCTCTAGCATTCCTTCAGAGGTGTTTATGGAAGCTCATGAACACAGACTGTGCATTGCTGATACCTTCCTTCTGACAAAAAGCATAGAAATGTCAAGAAAACAAAATTACAAAGACATGCATAGATCTTCCCAAGGATCACAGGATCAAGGATTCCAACATCAAGATCCTTTCAGTGATGAAATTTCACAGCAAACATTTCGGCTTCTCATTAGGGTCTACACAGGAGCAGGGAAGGCTGCAAGAGTCAAGAGACAACAGCTCAGATTAAGACCCAACATTTAAGGCACTTTTGAAGAAAAACTCCCTTGTCCCATCTTCAGGCAACAATTTGAAAGATGTGCAGCTTCTGCAGCTTCTATTGACTGTAAAATTATCCCCAGCTCCGTGAGGAGGAGGGTGTTGGTTGTATCCAAATTTACTGGCACTGGTAGTTGGACAATGTAATTTGCTTCATCTCCCGTCTGCTGCTCATCCTCACAGCTACCACACAGGAATACTTGGACAGAGACACTGCCAGCCATATACCAAATATACAGATATAAAATTAAAAAACAATCATCTTTTCATATTCTAATGGGAAAAATAACACATGGAAAAAAAACCCAAATTATTGGTGAATGTCAAGAGGATCAAATATCCTGTTCTTTAATTTTACTACTGAGATCAGAGTGGGCAAAGCATCTGTGTAACTTTGGACATGAAAGTAAAGCAAAATGTTCTGGAGGAAAAGGAGACAAAAAATATTTAGGAATTTAACTTATTGCACCTAGTGGCTGATGCACTGAATTAACTGAGAGGAGGTGCATCAGTATGAAATCAAAGTGCTCTTGTTGCTTGTGAGCTGAAGATCTTTAGGAGTAACAGAAGCACCTCCAGAACACTTTCCTGGATATTGAGATCAGATAGGGCATCTGCACTGCTTATCTGGCACTGGATTCTCTTCTTTCTTTCCTCATCACTGAATCAACCAGATGAAAGGACAATAAGTAGCTTTTGCTGTTGTACACATTTTTTCCTCCTGTGACAATATTTTAGAAAGTACTCATGACACAAACTTCACCATCAAGCAGGGGATCATGAACACAGTTTCTAGTGAATAGATTTTCAAATTCTTAGTCTTTACATTTCTCCTAAGTCTTCATCTGACTGTGTGGCTTTGATAAAGCTTAATAAAGCTGCCTACCAGAATTCTTTAAAATATGCCAAAAACATGTTTTCCTTTCCTGTTCCTTTTGTGGTTTTCTATTCTGTTTCCTTTTTCTGCTTTATATTTCCAAGTGGGAAAAATAAGGCTGGATAGTTTTGATTAGAATCTTCTTGGCATTAAATACCACAATTAAATAATCTCTTGGTGTCAATACACAAAGGGTAAAATCCTGGTTTCAGGGAAATTATACCTTTGATTGTGGTGAGACCAGCTGGGGTTTTTTCTTAGTCCTTATAATCTCCCCTCACAGGGCGATTAATCATAAGAGAGGGAATATCTGACTGTATGTTTGTGAAGAACTATTCAAATATACACCATTTAGCAACAACGTTTTGTTAAATATTTTTTGTCCCTCTCTGAGTTACTTTATTTCCAACAAGATTTTAAGACCCAAGAAAAAGAAAGCTTTTCCCAGGAGAACGATTACTGCTTGATAGCAGTCACTTATATGTCTGTAAATTAATTGCATGAGGGATTATTTATTCTCTTGATGGTATTTTCAGGTAATTGTTTTTAAAGATTATGAGGAAGGGCCTGGAGCATCTCCGTGCCCAGGAAAGGCTGAGGGAGCTGGGGCTGTTCAGCCTGGAGAGGAGCCCTAGCTGAGAGGGAACACAAGTAAGGGCAAAATTATTGGGCAGACAGAACATTATTCCTGATGAAATGGCCATGAGTGCAAAGTTTGGGATGGTCCCTGGGCATTGAGGAGACCCCACCAGCCCTTTGGAACCCTTCTGCAGGGCATTATCAAATCCCAGGCCAGCAGCTTCTGTGAAAATGGGCAATTCCCATGAGCCTTTCCTGTCCTTGGTGGTGGCATCACTCCCTCACCAGGTAGATGACAGAGTCCCTGTTGTCACTGGTCCCTCAGTGGTGTTGGCAGTCACAGAGAATGACGAGCGCCTTCAGAATTGATTTAACCCCAGGAGAGGCGAATCACCCCCAGGGTCTCCAGCTCTGCAGGGAACCCAAACAATTAGTGCAGACTGGTTCCTTAACTTCCAGATTTCTAAAGTGAAGAGAGGTGAATCCCACCCTTTTTATCTTTCTGCACCAAGAACTGGAAAGGGATGCAAACAAAACATGCTCTGGGAGGAGGGGTGTGAGTAAAGAGCTGGCGTGGAAGGCTCCTCACCTGGGTTTTGTTCCTGAAACCTTTCAACAACCTGCACTCTCATGGTGCCCAAACACTATAAATGGAATAAAGTGAATTTTCTTGTCTGTTTGGATTATAAAGTGTTCACTGTGAGGGTATGTGTGACACCTGGGAAGTCCTGAGTTTTACTACAAGACAAAACCACCCACACTTTTGAAGATGATTGCATGACTGTGGGAATTGACTGTGGGAATCAGGAGGACAGAACAGATAAGGAATCAAAGGTGCTTCATGAAAAATGGCAGTGGAAGTCTTGTCCTAAATCAGCAGCTCACGAACAGCAGGCAAAAGGCAAAGAAATGAAACCTGCCACTATTTCCACTATTACCACCACCCACGTGAGCTCTCTATGCGTGCCAGCTGTACTGTAACACTCGTGGCTCTTGCATGTTCACAACCTCGTTTACAGCTTATAATTTTGTTTTCCTTGAGATCTTTGTTGTCTCGAGTAATTCTACTCACTTCCTGAAGAGAAATCATGAGCAAAAACTCAGTCAGAACAGTGTCAGAGGGATAGGACACCTGACACTCCTGGAGGGAGAGAACTGCTGGAGCCCCAGGTGTGCTGCAGCCAGGGATGCACCCAGTGCTGCTCGTGCACTTCCTCCAGGTACCTGGGACTGGGAGAATCTTGTGAAACCGGAGACTTGTGCCTGTAAAAGCAGCTGCAATGGGCAAATAGTTTAAATTGAAGAGCAAGCCAATCCAAATTTCTCCCTGAGAAAAAGGGGAGGGATGGAATGCAGCTATCTGAGAGCAGCTTTTGGGATTGCTGGGCTCCAAACAAAGCACTCGCAGGTGCCTGAAGGAAGGATATTTGCACTGAGCTGACTTATCAAACCACATGATTTACAGGGATGTGGGCAGACACTTCTTGAGCCATCTCAAGTTTAACAGGGCTGGGCCCATCCCTTTTATCTTTTGAACAAACTCTAGCTTCAAGTTTCACTTCTTACTAGACATGGCTTACGCCCTGTGGAAAAAAGGGCAGATCCTGTCTGTTCCATGCTTGCTCATAACCAGATTTTTAGTAAATCAGATGCCTCTGGCTGTGCTGGGATAGAGCCTGGTGCTGGAAATAAGTGTGGGAAAGAAGGACTGTGAATTAAAAAAGGGACTGAAAATATGGAAAGAGAAGGTTTCAAGGCAGAAGTTCAGCCTCCATTATCATGGCATAGAGAAAAGGAGGGCACACATTCCCTGACAGATTGCTGGGGCAGATATTCTCAGATTTCAGTGGCAAAGTTATATTGGGCAAGTTTATTGGGATATGTGCTTCCCAAACAAACTTGCCACATGCCTGTTTTCAACACCAGCCAAATGGGGGGTGGGGACTGTTGTATGACTCATCTCACAGCCAACCAGCAGCACCAAAGGGTTTCATATGTTACTGTCTCAGCTGCCCAGACCAAATTGTCCAGTTGATAATGATCCATTCGGTTTTTCTACCGGTGTTCCCAACATGGCCTGGGATCTCCAGGCCAGGCTGTTTGTTTGTTTGTTATTCTCTATTCCCTTGTAAACCCTTCCCAAACCCTCAGCCAGAGGTTCTGGTCCTGCACGGAGGAGAGGAGCTTTTTGATTTGGGAGCTTTATTGCATCTGAAGGGGTAAAAGGAAAAGCAGCAAGCATCCACTTCTGTCAACAACCAGCAGGAAAAGCACAACACAAACCCACCAGTGTCCACCCTGGACACTGAGGAAACTCCTGTTCTGTGGTGTCATCCTGCTGCCTACAACTACACTGAAAGTAATCATTTAATGCGGCAACCCAAAGATAATGTGACTTGTAAAGCACTTTTCTCCTGTACCTTTGGCCTATGTCGGTTTTGTGTATAAACCACTGTACTTTTGACATTTGGCTTCTCTTGGTCTCCAGTGTGTTACTGAACTGATGTCTGACAGCCCCTGGTTGCCCTGCACTGACTCATCCCCATGCTCCCTGGACCACTCAAAAACTGGTCGAGTTATTATTTAAGTAGGAGCTAAATAACAAACATAATGTATAGAGAAATTGGGCTACAACCTCTCCTGCTTCTTTATTTTCACAGGCCAAGCATTAATTTTCAAGCTGGCAGGAGTTCTGTGCTTGGTTTCCCAGACCCAGTAGTGGTGGTGGCACGTTGTCTCCCCATGGCTGATATGTGGAGTGCACAGATCTGTCACAGCTCATTGTTGGAGAATGGAACTTTTTAGCTCTCATTGCCCAGTTCTGCTCTTTAGTGAGCCCAAGTGCCAACCTGTGTGGGAGTTTGCACCAAATTCAGGACATGGGGGCCTCAGAGGTTTGGAGTAACCCAGAGGGAACAAGCCAGTCCTGGCACAAGAGCCACCATCTCACCTATTGCTTAATGGAGTCCAGATTTGCTTTCTCAGTTATTTTATTAAAGAGGAAAAGCTTTGGGGTGCAGATTGCTGTTAGCGGGTGATGCTCCCCACTCTCTTGCCATCAGTCCCTTTTTTCATGCTGTTGCTATTTTGAAACAGTGAAGGAGAATGGTTTGCAGATCTACCTTTGCTCATAAGCTGACACCTTAGCTCTGTTCTTTCCAGGGAAAATTAAATCCAGGGTCTATTTCCCTGATATATTTGGTTTGTTAGAGAAGAAGTTTCTATTTTGGTTTGTCCTTGCCAACCCTGGAGCTGAGAGCAGTGTCTCTGTCAGGGGTTTTGAGCAGCAGCTCTGACAGGAGCTGTGTTCCTGCTGCTGTGAGGACACACTCTCAGCCAGAGCCTCACTGCTGAGCTGGGACTTGCTTAAACCAAGACTCCAAGAGTCTGAAATCAAACTGGCAACACCAGTGAGGATTCGAGGACAAGAGGAATTCACTGAGTTAAAGCACTGGGAATAGAACCTGCAGTGTGATGCTCACCTGTGCAATGGCTGGGTTAGGTATGGAAAGTCTGACTGTTCAGCAAAAGCAACTTTCAAGATTTCAGTTTCAGAGACTGTGAAGAAAACTTCCAGACTGAAATCATCATTGCTGCTCATCCAGAATAATGTGACTTGCATTACTCAGTTTATTTTTAGAATAAAAAGATGCTTTCCTGTTTCCATCTTAGCAAAGCCACTGAGAAATTCTGCTTTTCTGTGGAGTTCATCTTTCACAAAGCCCTTATGGTAATACCTAAATATTCTTGTTATCTCCATGACTTCAAGAAGCCACAATTTCACCCACAAGTACTGCAGAAAATACCTTCTTATAGACAGGAATATTTTTCAAGTCCCATCTTTAATCTCCTGAAGAACAAAACCAAAAATTAATTAAGTAAAACTGGTAAATACTTCTCCAAATTATTTTAATACTGCTGTTGGGAAAGGGAGGGTGCTGGGCATGCTTAGTAATAGTAGGTGAAGAAAATATTTTTGCTTCAAAGAATAATTTTATATATTGTGACCGGTTCAAATGACATGGCAGGATTGGGGTGGATGCTTCATAATCCTCAGGCTTGTCTGTGGCATCCCAGCATCAGCAGCCCAACATCCACTCCTGGATCCACAGCAGCAGTTTCACCTCGTAAATAGTATTTGTCTGTTGAGACTATCTGCTAGAAATTCATCACAATATTTAGACTGGATTCTGAAACAAAATTGAAATTCCCACAAAATACCAGGTTACCTACAATAACACTCCCTGTGCCAGTCAAAAAATGTCCTACATTAAAAATAAGTATTATTCAGATCACCTACAAGTACTACTTAACTACAAATCCAGGGGAGTTCCATTGAGGAAAAGTAAGGTTACATTCTGCTTTGGGAGAATTAATCTGTAGCAAGTATCCTGAGGTTTTTCTTTATTATCTCAATGTTTTTCCACTCATTATTTTCTTCTCTTTGAATGAACCAGAGTTGACAAATTTGCCTGGTGCTATCCAAGCCACATGCTGCTTGACTTCATGGCACTTGTGGTTTTAGGGGATTCATTGTTTGCAGAGAGAATCTCTTTTGCCGGGAAGATCAGACTTCTGATGCAATCCTATAAAACCCACAAACCACCTCCCTGTTCAGACCTTCAGGCTTGGGGTAATTTTTTTCTTCCTACTGAATTCTTGGCAAATGTGTCAGATCACAGGCCATGACTAGAATCCTGAAGAAATCTGAAAAATTTGTTTGGCAAAACCTCTGGAGATCATTCTGCTTAATCTGCAGAAGGCTCATTTCAGGTCCTATTCTACTGTGGAAAATGGCTTTCCTCTTAATTGGTGTTCCCATCCCTCTCACCAGGGATAGGCTAGTGAGGAATGAAAATAGATGTCTGCCTGGAATATCTGAGAACTTCAAGAATAATTCTTACCACCTGTATCAAGCACATTCCTCTTCAGATCACTTAAAAGTCAAAGAAGCACCTAATTCTCTTTCCAGCATGCCAAACTGAGTTTAAAACTCAACAAGTTTTGTATTCCTCACCAAGGCTGGCTGTAGATGATCCTCCTCAATTCATGTGGGACCCCACTGATTGCAAGGATGCCCCTGTTTATCCAAGGGATCACAGTGGTGTTTGTGTTGACATAGGAAATATGGGACAGGTTTTGGTGCTGAAATTGTGCAGCATTCCCCATGAACACCACCCCCAGGAGCGTGGATGGCAGTACCTCTGGATGTAAACCTGCAGAGGAGAAAAGGTGTTTGCTTTGAACTGGTGCCTTGAGTCAGCAGCCAGCAGTGTGCAGACAGACATGTCCTGGGTTGACGGTGCCTCCTATCCCAATCGTGCAGCTTTATCTCTATGTACTGCACTGTTATGTCTGACAGCTGCCCCACCCCCGCCTCGGTGGGGTGTTTGCCGCGTTGGGGCTACTTGTGCTTTTGCTTTTGGCTGCTACCTCGGCTTTGCTGCAGGCTTTGCTTTGCTTTGCTTTGCTGCTGCCTTTATTTCGCTGCTTTCGTTTTTTTCCTTTTTTTTTTTCTTTCTCTCCCTTTCTCCCCCCCCCGCCCGAAGATCATTGGACCGGCTCCGGACCTGACCTGGGAATATCTGGGGGTCCTCGACGCCTGAAAACAGAAGCTCTGCGCCCTCCCCTCACAGCAACTGCTTGAGTATTTTTCCTTTCCCTTGTGTTGGGGAGTGTCTTTGTTTATTTGTCAATAAATAGGTTTTTTCCACTTCTCCTCGGAGGAATTCCTTCTCAAACCCAGAGCTGGGGGGGAAGGGGTGGTGGAGGTTTGTTTTCTGGGGGGCTCCTTCTGGAGACCTTCCCCTAATTTGTCCTAAACCAGGACAGACAAGAGCTGGGATTGTCACATATCGTCTGTGTCCTTTGTGGACATTTTTGGGGAAAGATGTCAGATACTAGTGAGTGCAGCCATCCAGGTACATCAAATCATGGACTCATGGAACAGTTTGAGTTGGAAAGGACCCTAAAGCCTATCCGATTCCTCCCCCTGCCATGGGCAGGGACACCTTCCACTGTCCCAGGCTGCTCCAAGCCCCAATGTCCAACTTGGCCTTGGGCACTGCCAGGGATCCAGGGGCAGCCCCAGCTTCTCTGGGCACCCTGTGCCAGGGCCTCCTCACCCTCACAGGGAGGAATTCCCTCCCAGTATCCCATCTAACCCTGCCCTCTGGCAGAGGGAAACCATTCCCTGTGTCTTAGCACTGCATGCCCGTGTAAATAGCCCCTCTCTGTCTCTGTATGGATTTGGTTATTGTCTCTGCATGCACTGGTGGTTATATTTTCATTCTTGTTATTTTGGTACTGAAGTGGCTCATTTCTCTGCTCAGGTAGAAGAAATAAATCCAGCATTGTTTAAGGAACCAGCCCTATGCAATAGATAGCAAATTACACATCCCAGAGTGCTCCTCTACTGAACACTGTGAGCACAGGGTGCCTTTGCACACACCCTTGGAAAACGTCACCACCGCAGCAAAAATTAAAACCTGCTTGGAAATCATTTGCTATACAGGAACCAGAAATCACAAATATGGATCTATACCATTTTAAGAAACAGCCAGACACTATATAAACCCTCCCCAAACCCCTGTTCTCCCATCCAAATTTTGATTTCCCAAGCTCTACCTGACATGCACTGTAATAAACAGCACCAGGGGGAGGGTACAGTGAGCAAACCCAGAATGATGACATGTATGAAAAGCTACTTCCCAGCATGGCATTGTTCCAGAGTTACATATGGAACTTAATATCCTAACTAATTAGGGGTCATGAAGCACTAAATATTAAGGGCAGGCAGGAATTGCTTGAGTGCTTCTATGACATGACACACTGGGGGCACAGAGATTGGCAAAGATGTGGTAGATGTACAAAAATATTTGGAAAATTTTCCTGTCTTTCCAGTCCAATCCTCTGTCTGAGGATTATATGCAAGCGTTTCACAGTACTCCAAGCCAATTTAGAACGATGTGATAAACCAACTACCAAATCCGCTCTGTCTGTCCATGTCCAGCATTCTTAGACGCTGATGGAGCAAAGAAACTAAGGAGAAATAAACTGATAAACATGCCAGAAAAAATTTTTGAGGGCTCATAATTCAGATTCAGTGAAAAAATTCTTTTTCACTATTCACATCCCTATTTTCTACTTTCCACCAAGAGGTACAACAGCCATCAAGTTGGAACAATGTTGGTTGAGCAAGCCCTGAGCCAGGTAGAAGCTGCCCTTCCACTGGAAACACAGCAAGCAGGTTACTGAAACCTTGAGTTTCTGATGTACCCCCATTCCAGCTGGTTTTCTACCTAAAAGGAACAATGCCAATTTTTACTACTGAAGGATTTAGCCCAGACAACTCCAAAATGCAAGATGTAGCCAGACTGTCTGGGGGGTTGTTTGATTGTTTTGGTGTTGAATTTATCATTGACTGATCATGGAAAATGTTCATCTTGAAATATTTTCAAAAAAGGTAAAGTTATAATAGAGAAACCCTCTGGCTGCTCCCAAGAGTTAAGCCAAGGAACAAGAACTATCCTTCAACAGCAGCTCTGGTATCCACCCAAGAAAAATTCTATCAGACCAGCCAAAATCATGACTAAGAAGAGACTGAATTCACAAACATGTTATATGTGCAAATGTTAATCCCATGGTACAATCCATCTTCCAAACCCAGCTGTGCTTTGCCAGAGCCCCTCAGGGCAGGAAGGCTTTGGAGCAGTTGGCCACTCAAGGTTTCCACCCAACACTTGGCCATGGTAAAAACAACACATGACCAGGGTTGGGGAAAGAGATAAGAGGGAATGAGAGCTCCAGTGAGACAACCACTACTTTTATCATGTCTGGTAGGGACAGAGAGCTGTGCACAGCAAAACTGCCAATGGCAAGGCAAAGGAATCAGAGCTGTAATCAAACAATGTTTGAATCACTGGTACCAAACCTGAAGCAAGGAAATGTCCTTAAAAGTGGGCAGAAAAGCTGGATTAGAATTCTGAGCTCTGTGCCTGCCCTCAGTCGCTCCCTGTGGGCCCGATTGAGAGAATATCAATTCAATGCCCTGGTTTTCAAGAGTCACACAGGGCTGGGATGGATCTCACATGAGGCACACAAGCAGTAAAATGCAGATTTCTGTCATGCTGGTGCAGCCAGGTCTGAGTGAGCTGGATTGGTGTTACTTTCCCTTCTGCTCAGTGGGTTAAAGGCGCCAGGGTCATGGTAGCAGCTACTAAACCTCCCAGAACCTTCTCAGGACTGGTAAATAACACTAAATAAGCCTCATTTTATCTATACAAATTTCTATTTTCTTTGCAAGATAAGCTGCTTCCTAGACAGACCCCACAACTAAACCTTGGAAGCCTCTTCTTGTGCCAGTGGCTTCATCCCCTTTACTCACTCACCGCGCCGAGGTCTGTGAAGCCTGTCCCGCATCACCAGTGCCCTCGCTGTCCCAAATCCAAGGGGTCTCCTGCCAAGTGACAGGGATTTGTGTATAGCTGAGAGTCTCCCCTCTGTGTCAGAGCCCTTCAGAAGGAAAGGCTGCTGGAAGTTTGGATTTCAAGAAGAGGCTGGACATCTTTATGGGAAAGAAATCCCTGGAGGTCTGGGGCACAGGCATTGCAGGCCAGGGAGAGACTGCAGCTGGAGGGGGAAGAGCACAGGAGGAACAGATGTGTCTCAACTCTCCTCTTCAGGCCTTCCTGAAGTTCAGCTTTCCTTGGGCTGATGAGGAATAAGGAGAAAAAACAGGTTCTTGTCTTCTCAGCTACTTTAAAGAGCTGAGCAGGAGAACATGTCCCAGTCCCTGGGTGCCAGGCAGGTACTGGTGCCTGAGCACTGTCACCAAAGACTGGGCAGGGCACCTGCAGAGCTTTGTAACAGGTCTGTCCAGCAGAAGGAAAGTGGTGGTGATGCAAAAATAGAATGACAGAACAAAAGAGAGAAACAATGGTCAAACACAGCTCTGAACAACACAAGCAGCTGCTGCAATGAAACATGTTAGAGGATGTTGCCTCCACTCCAGGGCTCCTATTGTCACTTTAAAAATGGGTTTTTTTCAGAAAAGAGTTTTTAAAAGCTCACTGAGCTTGCACAACATCAGACAGTAAAATGTCCTGTTCACTACTATTTTACTCTGGAAGAAGGTCTGTTTTAAACTTTAAACCTCAGGAAAAGTTGGCACATGTCATTACAATGCATTGCATGCTGGATACTTTACCCAGTGACGGGTGAACTGCAGAAGAATCGTTTTTTACTCCAGAAATAAGGTCAAAACCAAGGGGTTATCAAATTAATGAGAATTTTAGCCCTTCCTCGGGTCCCTAGTCTTGGTTTCGTGATTGATGCTAAATGAGGGATTTCAAGTCCAAGTTTTTACAAGGGTACCTGACCAATCAACACCTAAAGCTGGGACCCTTGATCAAGCCCACTCACAACCCAGAAGACCAGTACAAGGAACATCCCCTACAGAATGCTTTAAACAAACAAAATATAAAGAATATTAAATCAGAAGCAAGGGATTTAAATATTTCAATCACCAAACTAAGTCTTAATATCAAACTGCAAATTCTGACCATTGCACAGAGAATGATTTGGAGAGAGGTTGTTTATAACATTTCATGAAGACCTAGAATGGACTTCAGAAAGGAGTGAATTTATATAGAATCACTGTGGATTGTTTGGGTTGGAAGAGGCCTTGGGGATCATCACATTCCTCCCCTGCAATGGCAGGGACACCTTCCACTGTCCCAGGCTACTCCAAGCCCCAGTGTCAACCTGGCCTGGGACACTGTCAGGGATCCAGGGGCAGCCACAGCTTCTTTGGGCACCCTGTGCCAGGGCTGCCCACCCTCCCAGGGAACAATTCCTTCCCAGTGTCCCATCTAACCCCGCCCTCTGACAGCGGAAGCCATTCCCTGTGTTGTGGTACTCCATAATTACTTGTTAGCAGGTAATTTCTCTCCATCTTTTTTGTAGGATATGAGACACAAAAATCTCCCCTCTTCCTGAGGTCTCATCACATCCAGTCTCTCACACAAAACTCTAGGTGACAGAGACTCCATGAGCTGGACTTCCACCCTCATGGACACAGTCCCTGTAGACCTGGAGCACCTTCCTGGGCCCAGGGCTACATACTCCTGAGCTGGAAGTGACCTTCTTGTTGCTTTTTTGTATTTATTTTATAAAATGTACTTTGGGACCTCTGTTGAAATGCCAGCGTGACAGAGAAAGCAGCAAGTGAGGAAGAAGGAGCTGCTGGCCACAGGCCATGGATGTTGTGCAAGAGATCCCAGAATTGGAGATGGTTTGCAGCATAGACACCAAGCACCCCGTAAAATGTTTTAGATCTCCTGAGCACAGCTCCAATGGGCTTTGAAGTGTTGACATCACATAAAATAAAATGCATTGCTGTCCAAATTATCCCATTGATTTTTCCCCCCTCCCCTCACTTTGATGGCTTCTACAAAACATTTTGTATGGTTGAATAAATTTGAGTAACTCTTTACAAGTAAATCAAACCAAAATTATTAAAAAAAAAAAAAATTTGGATGCTTGCTACCAGGCTCTCTCGAAAAAAATCCCGTGTGTTTCCAAATACTCTGAGTACAAGATGGTGTGATGCAGCCTCATGGGTAAACAGCCCTGGAGATAAATCTCTCCAAGGCACTGGGGCTTTTCGGCCTCAGACAATCACTGCTTCCCAAATTAGGGATCATCTTGGTGATTAATTGACAGCATCTATCAAAAAATCAATTCTCTTGCCTCTCACATTGTGTCTTTTTGTGCAAGGGGTTGTGTGAGGTTTTCAAAAATAAAATTTGCAAATTAAGATTAATTTCTAGCAGGATCCTTGGCCAGAACTCCCTCTCTGTTGCAGCAGATGGACTTTTGTGTGAAATATTTTTCCTTAGTTGCTATAGAAACATGCCAACATATTTCTGCTTAAGTGATTTGCTGGAGAACTGTTTGTTGTGTTGCCCAATGCTGACAGGAGTGAATCATTTTCAGTCTTCAGTCAAGGCTGATTAAAACCTGGTCTCTGGGTGTCTAACTGCTGCAGACTGCTGCTTACAGGGGGGACATCCTGTTAAAGTCATTAGGGCTGGGACATTTGCAGCATGCCTTGAAGTAAACGAGGCAGGTGGAAGGTTAAAGCTACAAAAATGACTAAAAGCTGAGAAAAACTCAAGGTTGAAACACAACTGGATGTAAAAAAAGAGGCAGAAAATTTATTATGACCCTTAAAAAGATGATTTATAGGCTAATTGCTTCTAGAAGCCAGTTATGGTGGAAACAATGCCCAAGTGACATTTTCACGTGAAAGGACAGATCATGTGCCTTCCAAAAGGTGTTTGAAGGAATGAACTAAGTCCATCCATGTCAGGCACTGCAAGGACCCTGCCCACAGCAAAGAGCAGGAGGTCTGGCCCCATGCAAGTCCTACACAACAAACATAGCTCAGGTCATCCCACCAATGATCCTTTCTACTAAATCAGGACTGAAATGCTTTGCTGTTCAGACCCCAGTGAACCCAGCCTCATCAGCAGCAAACTGAAGATACTGGAGGCAGAGAATCCCAGAATGGTGTGTTTTGGAAGAGACCCTAAAGCCAATCCAGTGCCACCCCCTGCTATGGCAGGGACACCTCCCACTGTCCCAGGCTGCTCCAAGCCATGTCCAGCCTGGCCTGGGACAGTGCCAGGGATCCAGGGGCAGCCACAGCTTCTCTGGGCATCCTGTGCCAGGGCCTGCCCACCCTCCCAGGGAAGGATTCCTTAAGGGACACTGAATGTGCAGGTGTGTGACTGATCCAGGCATTTCCTCTCTGTGTTCCAGTCTGTGTTCCAGATAGAGGAGGTGCAGCCTCAGAAATTGAAATTAAAAACCTTTGCCCCTCAGTTTCTCAGGAGCTGGTGCTGGGGTTTATTTCACCTGCTCTCCCACTGCTGTGCCTCAGTTCTTCCCCTTTAAAGCTCAGCAGAGGACACTGTTCACAGGCCACTACTGCAGGACCTTACTCCTTAAATCTTCCTGTGAGAAGGAAATGATCACACAGTATTTGGAGGCTCACAGCATCTCAGGAAGGTGTGTGGAGAGAAGCAAACCCTCAGATTAGACAGAGGAAGCAATTCTGACTTCCTTCAGAAGCCAAACTGAGATACAGCCATGTTATTTAATTGCTTCCTAAACTTAAATATAAATTTCTCTGTTTTGACAATAATCTGATATGTAATTGAATGTTTAAAATATGGTTTTTAATGAACTTTCCTGCAGAGCTGGCTGCTCAGCCCACCTTTTGTGGGCTACCAGGAGATTTGCTGCTCAGGGTTAGATCTGAGCCCTGCACTGGTGAGCCCACAGAGTTGTTTATAACACCCTCTAACTGGCATTTACTCCCTGCTTTAACATTTTCCGCATTTCTGTCCGTATTTTTGAAGCACACTCCCACAGTGGCAGCTCTCCAACTCCTTTTACCTCCAAGAGGAGGCAGGCTACCAGCTACCTTTATAGTTGCAGCCAATTTTTCTGCTTGGACAACTTACAGGGGATCTTAGTTGATGGAATAGTTGATTCTCTGCCCATGGCAAGCATATGAGTCATCCCTCCAAAAAATATAACCTTGCTGTCCCTCTCTAAGACATGGAAAGGCCTGAGGGGCCAAGAGGCTCCCTGGATACAGCTAAGTTTATAATGTTATTTCTGTTATGCCCAAGGTTGGTATGATTTAAAGGTAACTTGCAGGAGATGGAAGACCAAGGAAGTCTACCTAGAAACTGGTTTGGTTCTTGGTGCCATCAAGGTGAACCCATGAAGTTATTAACAAGATATTCTGGAGGCACACAGGCAGAAGAGGCAAACACGGCTTTCATCCAGGCTTCTTCCCTGGCCATCTTGGAGCCCTCGAGGAGTTACTTGGATTTTCATCATGTAGTGCTCCTATGTCTCCCAGCACATGCAAACTCAAACCTCCACCCTCTGTGCCACTTGGGAAACTGGCATTTTTATGCCATTTTTTATGCCTGAGGCACAAGAATCTGCAGCAGAAGACAATCTCTTACAAAGAAATGTTCAGATGTGTCTCCCTCTGCCTTGCGGAGCCTGTACATCTAGAAGAGGAGACAATCCAGTCAGGAGCAACTCACCTTACTGCAGAGTTTGTAGAATTACGACAGGGCTTCAGGCTTGGGAGTTCAAGTTTGGAGACATTTATTAAATCGATTCTCCAGGTACTTCTAAAATAATGACAGTAAAGAAGTGAAAATTCCCTCCCATTCCTCATATATCTCTGTAGTTGTGGAGCATGGACTTTTCTGGAGGCTCCAGTCCTGGAAAGTGTGATGCTTGTTAATTTGGACAGGTAGATTGTCCCATTGAATTCCATCAGATGTCCT
The DNA here is from genome assembly GCA_024734555.1 of Trochalopteron elliotii. NCBI lineage: Eukaryota > Metazoa > Chordata > Aves > Passeriformes > Leiothrichidae > Trochalopteron > Trochalopteron elliotii. The sequence continues at coordinate 839,078 of JANPWX010000278.1, read as the reverse complement.
GCAGATTGATGGAAAACACTGCTCTGCTTTCTTTGGCATTGGGTGACAGTTTGGAAGCATTCTTCAAGGATTATAAAACAAAGTTGGCTGAATGTGCTGTTTCTGAAAAGAAGCGAATTTCAAATGTTCATCCTCATCAAAGACAGCCCCTCTGCTAGAGATAGGAATGGGGCAGACCCTCAGGTCTCCTCCAGGGTGGGATCCTCATGCTCTTGGGTTCCTTGGTTTGCCGTAGATCATTGTGCCTCTCCTGTGAGTTTCAGGGAGCTCTTGCATTCATCAAAGCGTGATTCTGTTCTCCTGCTCTTTGCTTTTCAGCAGGGATGGAGACATGGATGAGTAAAGACACATAAGGGGTAGGCACAAAGCAACAGGCTTCGAATTTCCTGTGAATTTAATAGCAGAGCATTTGGAAGGGTAACAGTGCTCCTGTCACAGGAACTCCAAGTGTGGATCAGGTCTCATTTAAATTACCAATGGATCCAGTTTGTTTTTAAAGGTTTCTTTTGAGGGAGACAGAAAATACCAACAGAAATGTTTGGTGAAAGCTCTGAGGTTTCCCCTGCCTCAGGAGATGGAACATCTTGGGAAGTGAAGTTCTACATGATCCTTTTACTGTTTCTTCATGGAAAGGGTGGTCAGGCTTTGGAAGGGGCTGCCCAGGGAGGTGTTGGAATCCCCATCCAAAGCCATTAGGATGTGCTACCCAAGGACTTGTTTCAGTTCTGGGAATCCTCCAAAAGGAAGGATATCTTTTCCATTATCCCAGAAATCCTTTGCCCACTCCTGCTAGGTTCTTCTGCATTGACCAAATCTTTTCCTCCCTGCTGATTAGTCCCTCTCATAATTATAGCAAGTTCTTCATCAAGCACCCCCAGCATGAAAACAAATTTTCATCATAACCATAATTTCAGCTCAACCATCCATCATCTCAGCTTATTCAGCCTCAGAGTTAATGTTATTTTATAGTGCATTTGAAGCAACCCTAATCCCCACCCTGATTTGATTCCTGGGTTTCTGTGGTAGCCACCAACCTCTGTTTCCCTGCCAAGGGAATACCAACGCTTTAGACACAAGGTCTCTGGGAAGCAGCTGTGACTATCCCTCCTCCAGGAATATTTTTGACAAGGTGGAGAGGAAGCATGCATCTAGGCTGACTTGGCTTTTCCCCGTGACACAAGTCAGAATTTTTCAGGACAAGAGCATACCATTTTTTTCCATGTTTGTGCCTATTGTGGTAACATTTAGCTGTGAAAATAGCAGAGGAAATTTAATTGGAGAAAAATCTATAAACAAAAATTACCTTATCCAGGGCAGAGCTTCATAAGTTCTGAAGTGTTTTGGAGGTAACATGGTGATTCTTTCCACCTGTAACTTTTGGAAGGGTCAGTGGTGGGTATGAGAATACTGCTCCAGCACACAGCCCCTCTTAGGACTCTCTGGGCTGAGCACCAGGCATTTCCAGCCATGAGGAGATGGGAATCCTCACTTTGGCTTAGGTGGGAGGCTTTGCTATAAATACAAATACTGATTGTTGCTGTTTTCAGAACTACAGTGATGAAGAGGAACAGAGATTCAGGAGCTTGGCAGGAGAGACCCAAGGCTGTAACTCTCTGGACTGGGAACTGTCTGCAGAGCCAGTGGGACCTGCTTCCTGAAAGTCACAGCCAGTGCTGCCAAATGGTTGTTAGAACGAACTGTGTGGAACCGCACCAAGACTGCGTAGCACCAAATCCCAGCAAATGTTGGGATGCTGTGTCCAGGGTTTTCTGTTAGTCCCTTGGAAGTAGAACCAGCATATATCAAATAACAAACTACATATAGCAGAATAAAAAGATATTTTTAAAGATGGTATTTTAAAAATGCTGCTGAGAATTGATGATGCTCTTAAAATTGACAGCTTGCTCAGGGTCACGTGAACCATCCCATGCTGCCTCATGCCAGAGCTCCATGTAGGCAGTAGATATTATTAGGAAAAAACCTGTAGTGTTGCAGTGATGATGGCCCCGGTACCCCACAGGCTGGGAGAGGGACATCAGTGAACCTGTGCAGAGCTGGCAGCCTGTCCTGCTGCCCCCAGGGCTGTGACACAGATGTGCCCCCAGGCTGGCATATAGACATGCAGCCCATGGCACTCGGCCAGGGCTCCCCTGCTGATTTGGATGCATTCAGATGTAGGTTGGCACTCCATTTCACATATGTCACCAAAATGAACATCTGACAGCCATGGCAAAAACTGCAAACATTGGTTTCTCCCCTTCCCCCTCCTTTTCCCAATTTGCAAATTCATTTTGATTGTGCTTGTGTTGCTCTTGAGTTTTATTTTATGTTCACTCAGATACTCATTAAAAACATATTTGAGTTTAATGCATGAATGTTCACATGAAAAATGCAGCGTGAGATGCAACACCAGGTTGCACCAAAGCTGCTGCCAGACTCTGGCACAAGAGACAAACAATCCAGACAGAATTCATCCAGAGCTTTCCCAACACAGCCATGTACATATATGCAATTACATTGTGTGGAAGCAAAACCCACAAATTTTATTTTAAGCTTTTCTCCAGCCAACACACCTTCTGTTATTTGTCTGATTTTCCTGGATCCCTTTAGGGAAGACAGTTTACTTTTTTTCCCAGTGCCTTCTTGCAATTCTCTTGGTTATAACAGTTATGCTTTATCCAGCCTGGGAGCAATGAGCCCTCATTTGCATTAATCACAAGTAACCAACATATGCAGAATTCTAAACGTGGTGTGAATCCTGTTGGAAAAATAATTCCCAGTGAGACACAGAAATGTGCTTTTATTCACCATGTGCTCACCCAGCATTAGCAGGACAGGTGCCTGGGGTTGTAAAAGGGTCTGACCAGCCCAGTACTGGAGCAGCCACTGCAGCAGGGAGTGCAGAGAAGGCCATCAGCACTGCTGTGGATTCTGTAGGTGATGCTCCCCATCTGAACATGGACCAAATCCTTGTTCTCAGGCTGGTGAGGGCAGCCCCTTCTCCTGAGGATGCTTAGGTAAAAAAGATCTGTCCCTGATCAGCTGTGGGAATGAAGAACTCTTGTGGCAACATGACCTGAAGAGTTTTACAGAGTATCTTGGATAATTTCCTCAGCAGCTGGAGCTGGAGTTATCCTGATAGGTCCTGGAGTAAAAAATGCTGCACAATGGAAAACTTGGATGACGAGTTTGACACAAATCCTCAGCTTGTGCAAGTGCCCATGGCCCCCCTGACTCCACCTGAATTTCCTCCGCTCTTCAAGCTACAGCTCTCCCCCATCACTTTAGGAAAGCTCAGGAGTTGTAGCTGTTGCCATTTACTCCACAAAAACCAGACTATCCGCTGAGGTAAATCACTCTGCCGCCACAAGAATTTCTATCAGCAGAGATCAGACTTTAAGTTACGTTCTCATTCAGAAGTGTTACCCAAGGTCCTGAAAACTGAGCCGTCAGAGTGTCCCAAGGTGTTGGAGCTAAAACACTAAAAAATTCTGGGGGTTTAAACACAGCCCAGTTCAATGTGCTGTATTTATGAATAGTCCCTGAACCCACCACCTCCCACCAGTTTACAAAGAGCAGTAAATCAAAGATAGCAATGATAAGAATATGCTTTCTTCAGTCTGGTCCTTAAAATTTCTTACTCAGTCCTTGGAAACCTGAAATTAAATATTACTTATGAAGTCCTGCAGTAAGAGTACAGTCTGGGTGTGATAAATTACTAGCAGCAAGCTAAGGTTTTAGTTTTTTTCCCAAACACAGAATCCAGTCCCTTGTGTGAGCCCTCTCCTCCATGGCTCTGTGGCAGAGGTCTCTGCAGGATCCTTCCCCTCCTTTGGCCTCCTCTGTCTGCAGCAGGAGATGCCAACAGCCCTGAAGGGCTGAGCACAGCCCCAGGGAGCAACTCTAGTAGGAATATACAGAAAGTCACAGCAAGGGGATAATGCAGCAGGAGGCATGTGCAGGGGGAGGAGGGCAGGTGTGACCTCACACGGAAAAAAACTCTCATCTGATGGCTGAAAATACAGAAGCACAGAAACCCGGAATGGTTTGGGGTGGAAGGATCATTGAACATCATGTCATCACTATCCCAGGTTGCTCCCAGCCCCAATGTCTAACCTGGCCTTGGGCACTTCCAGGGATTCAGGGGAAGCCACAGCTTCTCTGGGTACCCTGTGCCAGGGCCCCACCAGCCTCACAGAGAATTCATTCCATATATCCAGTGTAAATCTTCTCTGCTTCATTTCAGGGCCATTTCCCTTTGTCTTGTCTCTGAATGCAACACACAGGCAAATTCAGAGGGGATGAACACATCTAAGGGACAGTTGTGCAGGGCATGGTGGGTGCAGCTGCTGGAGAAGCTGCATTTGTTGAAAGCAGCTCATACTTTGATCAGTTTATACAACAGGAACAAGAAAGTGTCAGGGTCCTCATGTGTCAACACCTCCCTCCCCTGTCACCAAAGGACTTAGAACCTGCACAGCATTTTAACTCTAATGTTAATATTTAAAATATACTGCATTCAGTAAAAATATAAAGTTCTTGTTTGAGAAGCAAAATTCAGGACCATAAGCAGAACTCCTTTAACACTGCAAAAACACCCATCCTTCTCCAGCAGATTCTCCCTGAAGTCTGAGCACAAATGACAGCCAAAGCTGTGATTGATTGGTTCTGTGTAACCATGGGAAGAATAATTCACCATAGTGAACATTCAAAATTCAGGGCTGCTCCCATCTCTGAACCAATTTTGACACTATTTTTTCTGCCTTTCATAAACCATAAGTTTCATCTGTTCTAGGGCTGAATCATGATTTTCTTCCCTAAATAGAAAAGTTTTCATGTTCATTTTTTATTACTTTAATATGGCAACTATCCTATATGTGTATATAAACTGTGAATCCAGGTAAGAAAACCAGGAAACTTTCCAAACACAGACATACTTCATATTTCACTTATTCTACATGATTATGAAGTGGGGTTCAATGGAAACTGCATGGGAACTGAAAGCAGAGAACACATATTGTGCACCCATGTAATTGAGAAAATGTAGGGCTGGGAAAGGACAAATCAGATGGATGATGTTTACATGTTCCTGTGACATAACTTGGGCTAGAGACTATAGAGTTGCACAGTCAAGTTCTCAGGAATTCATTAAGTTGTTAAAGCTTTCCTTGGGTATGAGATGCACTCGTAGCAGTGTTGCAGGGCAACCAACTCCTAAAATACCATCTCCACTTCCCCCCAAAGATGAGAGACGCAGGGTAACAAACTCATAACTGAATCATATATAATTGGCATAACTTTCAGCATGAAAAAAATTGTTTCCATCACTTAAATTATGTGGATTAACTGGTATGACAAGATATAGACATAGCTCATGTCTGACATGGGACAGTAGACATTGAAGCAGAAGACTCTGAAAGAAGACCTGAAACCCTGTTATCACAAAGTTTAATGAAAATACGTTTTCCTCCTGAGAAAAAGGTACATTTCTAGGCTGTCCCCTTCACACCCCTGTTTGGTCAAATGTCAAGTCACCATTTGTTGACTTGAGTCTATGAGTATTTTGGATTACAGTCACAGGGGAAACCAAAAAGCTGAAGACAGGAGTTACACAACTCCCGTTTGTGTGTAATTTGAAAAAAAAAAATAGCAGGAGACATTATTAGTAATAGCTGCGAGGTGAATGGGAGCCGTAAGTTTGAGTCCGGCAATGAACCAAACTCTGCATCAGCGCTGAAGAAACGGACCAGGAGTCTCCCAAGGACAAGTGAGCCTCACTTCTGGAAAGGAAGGATAGAATGAGACCCTTTGGGTTCAACACAGCTCCTCTGTCCCTGCTGCTGTTTCAGGGAGAGCCCTGGCTCAGAGGCAGACTGTGCCAGCTGCCTCCCTGCAGGCATCCTGCCCAGAAGGGCTCTGACTCTGCCAAGTCACCTCCTTGGCACAGCAGGTTCCTCCAAGGGAACTCAACTGTCCACAGACACGTGGCTCTTCTTAGAAACACTTTTATAAAAGAAGCCCCTACCCCAACATTCTCAAGCACAGCTTGGATTCCAATATCCCATCTCTGTCATCCAGGGCAAAATCTTTGCTTCAGTGGAATTGGTTTGCTCCCAGAAACCAAGAGCTTTTCTGGGAATTTCTCTTTTCTCCTACATTGCTTGGGAACCACTGCAAAGGCTTTCCAAACATGAAACACCCTGAGCCTGAAAACCTCAGCAGATGGCATGAAGGTGTCTCCAAGCAGTAGCTGGTGTTGGAGAAATGTGTTGGGCTGATGACAGTCTTGGACACAGGTCCCTTTGCACAGCCACAAACAGAGGCAGCAAGTGGCAAGTGACATCTGCTGTGATTCCCTTGCCTGACACAGCTCTCTCGTGCCCTGGTTGCTCAGGAGAGGGTGGAAATTAATTCAAGCTATTTTTATTGGCCTGCTTGTTGCTACACAACACATCCTTCCATTAGAAAGAGGAACATTGTAGTTCCTCTCATCCCCTTCCAGAGACATTTCAAATAGGTGGAGGTTTAAATCCCACAAGTGAAAGCTACAGACATAAATTCCACATTTGTTTGTGTGAATCTGCACATGGCCAACCTTACAGAAAGCAAACCAAACCCCAATAATGGGACCCAGATTGAAATGCAAACCAGCTCTCCACAATGAGAGACAGATTCTCATGTCTGAGAAGTTTGCAGTCAGCTACAATAAAAATCAAGCTCTGCAGCCCAGCCAGCCCCCAAGCCTTCATAAATATCACTTTTCCCTTGTTTTATTGTTAGCAGAAGCAGCTTGGCAGTGGATGCCACCATGCTATTAGTAAACACACGTCATTATAAACACAGAACAGAGACCATAATAACCATCAAGGAAAAAGAAGGAACGAATTACACAACCCACCAACTCCTAAGAAAACAATTTCAGGAATACAAGGCAGTTCCAGCTGGAAATGTCACCATGGCACGTGACACATTCTGCCACCTCTCCCTGAGCTTTGATGCTCTGTGTGAAGCCAGAGAAGCTGTGAAAAGGACCTGGTGGGTTCCTGTATTGTCTGAAAATGACTCCACATGGAGAGACAATTTCTTCGCTGCCAGACTGGCAGAACCAGTCAGATTTACAAGAACCAGGCCATGATCCTTCTGCCCTTTAGCCACCACACATAATAACAACACATGTTCTGAGAATTAAAATGAGTTAGTGCTTCTGTGGGATCCATCCACACAGGGCACCAGAAACTCTTGGCTGCCCAAGCATCTGTGAGAGCTTGATGATTCCCAAGGAATGATATTTGAGTTCAGGACTCCAAGGAATTCCTACAGAATTACAAAGGCTAAAACCATGCGCTCCTGATGCTGATGGGCTCTGCTGCCCCTCAATGGCCCTGCTGGGACGGGAAGCTCTGGGCAGCTCATCCCTCTCCTGGAGGTCTCTCCTTTCCTTTTGCAGCTGGCAAGAAAGCAAAACAAGTGTGGATGTACAGCAAGACAGGGACAAATGGAGCATAACAGAAAGAGGATCCTGTGATTTGTCCTTGTGACATCATTCAGAAAAGTCAATTCTTTCCTACACATTCCAGAGTTCTCTCGGACCTGTTTTAAATAGATGGCTTTACACAAACATGGGTTGGTATCTGTATTCCTACAGAAAATGAGATGGAAATATGCCTGAGAATCCTCTGTACCCTCTACCTGGGAGGAAAAATTATCCCACAGTTTGTTAAAGTTCTCAGTATTGGATGTAAATGAGTGACAATTTCCCGGCAATTTTAGCAACATCCCTAAGGAATTCAGGAAAGTGGTTTGCAGTGGTATTTTCCAAGAGGAATTACTGGAGAGAGCTTCTAAAGCCATCATTCAGAGAAAACACCACTAACTGGGCTGCTACAGCTCATGGCCCACTGCTCCTCCTGTCCCTGTCCTGCTGCTGGCCAATGCTAGCAGCCGCAGTTTCCTGTGGAATGTCCACTCCATGGAAGGACATTGGGAATGCCCATATGAGGCTGGACAAGATGTGCACGTGCCGGACACCCCGCGGCAGCAGAGCTTGGGGCTGAGCCTTGAAGGGGTCACACGCAGACTTTGAGTGCAACATTCTTGAAATACGGGGGAATTCATGCCTCTGGGGGCTGTTTTTTACTTGCTCTCCAGACTCACCAAGGCAGCAGTGGGGAGATTTAAATTAAGGAACCAAAGATGCTATGCAGCTTAAAACAAAGTTTAAAGAGTGCAAAACGGAACAAGACTTGCAGAAAAATGCTGTATCTCCAGCCTCCAGAAGTACTTCAGCACAGGAAAGCTGGATGTTCTCAGTCTCAATTCAAAACAAGCACTAAATGAAGCACACAGTTGTTCAGTGCATGATTTGGGATTGGTATAAGGCACAATAAAATGGCTGTCACAGTGTCACAGTGTGGCAGTCTTGTTGAAGGGCTGGAGCAATAAAGGCAGATGGCAGCAGAGAAGCAAATGGGGTTTGGTGCTTGGCAAATGGTGAATTCTCCTTCAAGAGTCTTTCAGTTCCACAGAATTTTCTACTCCCATTCTCTTTGCTGACAAAAATATCATATTGGCAGGAGACAGGACACATTCATAGTGAAATGCTGGCTGAATTTTGATACAAAATCTAAGCCAGGCCTACAGAAACTGAATAGAAATACAGCTTCTAGAAGTGGATGAATTACAGCAATTGAGTCTTCATAAACTATTTGGGGTTTGATGCTATATTTATAATAACAGTGCAAATGGACATTAATATTAATTCTGGATTCAAAACATCTCATTTTTTCCACACAATTTTGCATGGATTTATCTATAACTGTTTGGAATGGACTCACAGCAGAATTCAAGTGATGATGTGAACAGGGAATAAATTCAAATGTGTTCTCTTTACTCTGATAAGAGAGAAGATATCTCTGGCAGACAAGACACACATGCAGCTGGCCCATGAGACACTTGGGGAATAGGTCAGAAGAACAAGTGGGAAAATATCAAGGAAGTTCAAGGTAAAGAAAATGGATCCATGATTTAAAAATAAATTATATTTGGCTTTGATACTGCTTGTGGTGTTGGTGAGTCGTCCATAATAATGTACCCAGGACAACAAAAGTGACAGGGAGCACATGAAGATAATTTAAAAGTCTCAACTTAGATACAAAGTTAAGCTGAACCAGCCTGCTTTAAATACAACTAAGTCAACATATGGGTTTTCACCATAATTTGTGATTTAAGACATAAATTTTGCACATATTCCCCATCTAAGAGAGGGAAAAAAAATACAATCCACATTGACTACCTTTGCCTATGCTAAAGATCATTATTTTCATATTCTTCTGACTACCAGAAATAATGCCAAGAGCTGAAAGAATTGCTTCTGGAACACGAATATTGTGTCCTTTTTCCTGAACACAGCCTGGTAGCAGTGATGCCCCAGCACCTGAGAATTCTCAGCCTGGCAGGCACAGGCAGCTCCCAGCAATTCTCACTGCAGTGAAGGTGCTCAATGCCTTGGGACAGCACAGCCAAGAGAAAGGGTTTCAGGTAGAAGAGAACAGTGTAACTCCATTGAAAGGAGTTGTACTGTGCTAAGATGAGCTTAGGACCAACTAAACCGCCACCGCCTCCTATTTTGCCCCTTCCTCACCTTCAACACATGGACAGCATAAGGATTTTAGACACTTTTATTGCCTAGCTTTATTTAATTATTTACTTTCTCTATTAAGAAATTAACATAGGAGTAGAAAACCATATTTCTTTCAATAAAAAAAATGGGGAAAAAAGAGTGACACTGTTCATGAATGTGGGTTGGGAGGAGCCTGGCAGAGCAGAGGAGCCCTAATGCCTTAATGAAGATAAGCAGATGAAAAGGACCACTGTGGATTGCCACTGCCTTGCAGTTAAGTGGTGGGATTGGAAAATAATTCCTCCTGATTCATCTTCTGGTTACATTCTGGTTCTTTAGTCAATTATATGTCACCACATAGGGTTTGAGAGTGGATTCCTGAGTAAACAGCCAACAGCAGACAAATTAGCTAGGAAACACAAGCACTGCTCTTTATCACACGAGTTTTGATGAGTGCTGTGGCTGATTTGAGACAGTTCCTCAGGTGTGTCCGTGCCTCTCAGGCTCCCAGATGCTTTGTGTGCCCAGACCCCCCAAGAGGATTTTTTTGCAGCTATTCTCAATATTCCCAGCTGCTCCCCCACAAAAATAAGAATAGGAATTCTTTTCTGCTCTGAAAATCATGGAGTGGGGGAGAAGGGGAGAACCTCAACCATCAGCTTGTTCAAAGAGCCTTGGCACTGGGGGTGCTGGGGGAGCTGGGGGAGCTTGGCTTTGGGGGAAAGCCAGCAGGAGCTCTTGGGACTGGGACCAGCAGCTCCCTAGCTCTCCCTCCAGAGATCGCCTGCATCCTGGGAAGGAACTTTTCCAGAAGGTGAATGATCTCACCACTGTAACTCATGTGGAGAACTTTCTCTCTTCTAATTGGGCTGTTTAACCTGTGCAGTCTTGCCCCGTGCAGGCACTGTAATGGGAACAAGCCAGGACTGGGATAAGGCAAGGAATGCAGACTTGGGGGAGATCTCAGCTGATTTTCCTTGTCCCCAGGGCTGCCAGGAGAGAGAACCTGGGCACCTGTAGTTGTGGCAAGCCTGTGCCTCCAGGCCTTGGGCATCCACATCCTTTTGGGGTCCAACAGCTCCATCCCATGCAGTACACCCCACTGCTCTGCCCTGGTCATGGGACCTTTATGGAACAAGAGGCTTGCCTGCACTGATCCCACCACCAGGTTTATAGAATTGGGCTGGTTAGAAATGAAAACTTGTTTCTCATAAGATATTGCTGTGGATTTGACAGTGTATTTCTGGTGGCTGATGGCTTGTGATAGTCCCCTATGAGTAAAGGTAGCAGCATGGGCAGATTGACAAAGACTGACATTAGGAAGGGACTCCTTTGTCCTTGTTCTGTCCATGTCCTGCTTTTCTTGATAGTTTTGACCCCCTCACATCAAATTCCCTAAGCTTCTGTCAGACAAGGAAATTCTAGGCAACACTTTCCTTAAATAAATATTTTTCTTTCTTTGTAGAGTCAATATTCCTTTCTCAGCTCAAGATTTTATGACTTGCCTGTATCACAGTTTGTACAAAGACAAAGCACTTCATTTTCCCCAAGGTTATGTGGGAATCCTCCAACATTCCAGGCAGTGACAGAAAGGAGGCAGGAATTGCTGAGTGCCTCTGTTACAACTGGTCCAGCTGTGACACTCAAAGAGCATCAACCAGCCCAGCCTTGTGCCTAGAAATACAATCTAACCACCTGGCATGACTTGGCATCCTTAACTACACCTTCCTTCCCTGAAACGTTCAGGACAGAGCTCATCCTCATGACAGGAATGTACCCAGAGAAAGACAAGACACTCTCAGTTCCACAGGGGAAAGGACACGTTCCAGCAAGATAATCCAAACAACACAAAATGCTGCAGCTACAGAGCTCTTACTGCTCTCAGATGCATGTGGGTGTACAAATGGAGGGCAAAACTGTTGGAGTTTACCTTTTGTACCCACCCAGACACTTGGACAACTTCTCTTGTTTTTACAAGGAACCACTTAAAGCCAAGAGGGGACAGGAGAGAGATGCGTTGCAATCATAAGATAGGAGACACTTTAATGGCTGTTGGCTTCTGAGCTGATAGATCAGAGTTCTTCATGCACACAGAGTTTATTTTCCTATGGCCCCCACTCTCTGGCGAGCTGGCTCATGCTGAGGGCAGGCTGGGAGAGGTGAGGCCAGGGATTCGCTGGCTTTAATGCACAACTGAAAGATGCTTTCAGTCAGCTGCAGCCTGGGTGCCAGGTTTTATTTTTTCAGTGCTCTCACTCTGGGGTGGAGAGGGCCAGCCCTCTCCTTCCTCATGCCTCCTTTGCTCTCGCACAATCTTTGTGGAGCTGTAGAAAAGAATGTTCCCATAAATAAACAAAATATTGAATTACACACCATGTAAGTGATGACAGAAGAGAGCCCCAAGTAATCTTCTTAATTTCTCTGCACAACACAATGTGCCAGCTCTCAGATAAAAGATGCATGAAAGAAAATGACATTGCTTCCAAGACCACATAGTTTTGAGGTAAAATCACCAAACCATCATTTCCCATGTGTTCCTGTGCACACTGGGGCACAGGGCTCAGCTCTCCCTGCCCACCTCCAGCCTGGAGCTGCTCCTGGTGCTCTCTCTGCTCCAGCATCCATGTCCTGCTCCCAGGTTTGCTCACATTCCCAGCCCCCAGATCACTCTGAACTCCTGCAGGTCAGCAGGTGAGTGGTTTTGGGGTCAGAAGGCAAAGTGCTGACTGCAGACCTGGCACAAGACAACGCCCACATCCTGCTGCAGTTGCAGTTGCAGCTCTGCTTCCCCTGCTGCAAATCAGGGCTTGGCTCTACACACTTTAATTGGGGACAAATTGCTGCAAGGGTCTTTGCAAAACTCTCTTGCACAGAGGTGGCTCCTTCAGATTCTACTGGGCAATTTACAATAAGGCTACTTTTTAGAATAATTTGATAGCAGAAACACGTCACTGAATAATTTTCAGGCTCACTACAGACATTATTCATGAGAAAGTGATTCAAAATATTCAAGAGAGAAATATAACACAACCCTGGTGGATTTGGTTGTCTACACAGGCCTTGCTGCTTTGCTTTGGCCTCTGGTGGGGACTCACACAATTCACCTGTAAGGAAACATCCTGAAAGCCAATGTTTAATTGTGGCAGGAGGGGTTGGAATCACACCCTGTGCCACACTGACCGAGTGCCACAGGGGTGCCCTGAGCCCTGGGTACAGCACGGGGCAAGGCACAGTGAGAGTGTCACTGCACAGCAACCTCAGCCAAAAGGTCCACCATAAATCCAGGCTGAGAAGGAAAATGAATACCTGCAAAATGAAATAATTTTCCAGTGTCCCCCGACAGCTCTGGGAAAGGCAAAGAACTGAACCTCTGCATCCTCAGGTCCAGTGCAGCATTTAGAACCATGCCCTGCTTTCTGCCTAATTAAACCTCTCTGTGTTAGATTTAAAATCACAAAGCTCATTGGAAAAGCTTTGTCAAGGCTGCTCTGATTAGGAAACACATTCCTGATGAAATATCAAGAACATTTTGCTCTCTCTCCCAAGGGAGGTGCCCCTCAGTGCCTGTCCCAAGGGAGCTGTTGGGGAGGTTGTGCTGCAGTTCTGCTCTGTGCCCCCCTCGGTGCAAACCTGGCTCTGCTGGGGAGGGACAGATATGGCACTGGGCTGAGGTCTTGGAATCTCAGGCTGGTTTGGGTTGGAAGGGACATTAAAGCCCATTTCAACCCATCCCCTGCCATGGACACCTTCCACTAGCCCAGGCTGATCTTGGACACTTCCAGAGAGCCAGAGGCAGCCACAGATTCTCTGGGCACCCTGTGCCAGGGCCTCTCCACCCTCACAGCCAAGAATTTTTTCCTTACATCTAATCTAAGTCTCTCCTCGTCTGAAACCATTCCCTTTTGTCCTATCACTATCTATAGTAGTGAAGAAGCTACTTAATTTTCTGTGTAACTTTTATTTGTTTGGAATGTAATTTTATCTTCTCTTTTGCTTTCCTTGGTATGACTTAGGCTGTCTTTCTTTTCTTACTCTGACTTAGGCTGCAGTTGCTTTCCCCCTGTCCTGCAGAAGCACCCCCATCCTCTGCCTTTTGCTCCCCAGAGTTTCCTCTGGAAAGGCACATATACCTGCAGCTGCTCTCTCAGTATCCATTGCTTCTCACACTACGTCAGAAGCTGGATGGGATGGATTTTATTTCTTTTTTCTCTCCCCTGTTTCAATTCTTTATGTCTGATTTCAATTTTTTTTCTTAAAGAGAGGAAAAGATAATTCTGGTATTGACTTAATTGAAAAGAGAAACTGAAGCCTCTTGATTTAGTAGGAGTCAAAAGCCCAGATGAATTTAACTCCCGACTCCTTCTTTTCTAACATGAAGTTGTCACTAATAATTTGCTGTATTCTTTAAACTTTAATTTATGGAATATCATTGAAATTTGAAAGAGCTCGCAGTGACTGGAACACAGCAAGAAGTAGAAGTTTATAGCCCCTAACAAGAATAAACAGGACTAGAAAATCCTTCATGTTCTCCCAGCTAACCATAGAAACAGCCATTTTTTTCTTTTAAATAATCTCAAGGAAAAGTTAGCCAAACATAAATTAGAACGACTGCCACTGATTTATTTTTTCTGAATAAAAAGAACATTCAGTAACAGGTCATTTGTTTTTGTTTTCTTTCAGAGAGTGAATGGAAACATATTCTTACCTCACTTTTCTCACAAGTACAGTAGATTTCCTAAGCTTCTGTCAAGGTTTTATTGCCAGGAAAAAATGGTTGAATAGTCAGCGTTTGTAAAGAGGGCATCACCAGACATGGAATACAGCTGTCAAACTGGTACCCTCATTTTCTAGGCATTGGCTGATGGGGTTCTGATCCTTAGTGTCACTGTGCTGGACAGGTGCTGATGAGCCTCTAGGCTTCACTTGAAGATGATTTTTGAAGAAGGTGCTTTTCTGAATGAAGAAGTGCCAGGACCTGATGACAGAAGGGGTTTGTGAGCACCGATGGGACTACTGAGCATTCACCCTGCTGACAAATTGCAAAGTCAGGGTGGTCAAGTGCATTACAAATAGGACTGGAAAATCCTGGGTTCCTGTTCTGGCTCCATCCTTGATTTTCTGCTGTGACCTTAAGCAAATAATTTGAACTTCTCCCAGCCAGATTCATTTCTCCTCTAATTCCATTTGATAGGATAAATGAGGAAGTGCATGGCCCTCTCTATCTTCATTTCCCTATCTGTAAATGTGGGTGAATGCTTTTGGGATGTAATTATTACCCACAGGTTCTGAGATGTTTCAAATCCTTGCAGCTCTTTGATGTCTGTAAACTTATTTGTTGATATGTGGAGTACCTGCGTGGTAAGAAGTTTTAGAAAAGCTCTAAGCTTTCATCCAAGAGTAGGTGGGAAAACATTGTATGTATATTGTATAAGTTTAATCTTGTTTTCAGCTTTCTTTTAAGTGTAAAATTTTGTCTATCATTTTGTGCCCAACAGTTATCTGTGTTCTGCCTGAAATATCTAACAACATCTGCCCTGTTAAAAAGCAGCCAAAAGCTTGGCTTCAATATTAAAAAGCCCTTAAGAAAATTATTTGTCTGCATGTCTGCACAACTGTGATCAACGAAACAGTAACAAGGGTGATGTCCATGATGAACTTAGAAAGTGCTGAGCTCTTCAGAGACTTATGGCAAGCTGATTTGAATTATTCTCAGCTCTGTTTTCCAGCTGGGAGGCAGCTGGTGTCCTTTTGTGGGCTGTTTGGGGTGCACAATTGCAACTTGCCGGTCCCAGCAGCTCAGCTCTCCATGGCATCTGGGTGCTGGGTGCTCTTGGGGTGTCCAGAAAAAGATCCCTGAGGACTGTGGGTCCTGCCATGGCACTGGGAAAAGGAAACTGGGGCTTGCCAGAGCACGTGCTGGCAAGCTGTGCTGGCATGTGAAGCCTGTCCTGCTGGGATGCAGATCCCAGGGAGGCAAATTCCCTATGGCAATACATCACACACGTGGTGCACTGAGCTACCAGGACTTGCATCCATGTGTGTGGAGAGAAAGCCCCTAGAAGTGTCTTGAAGTCCACTGTTCAAAGAAAAAAACCACTTCTGGAAAGAGATTGTTCCTAAAAACAGCCAGTATTGACTGCTCTGTGTAGATATGACTGCTCAGAGCTTGTGGCATCAGAACTCCAGGCCAGGGCCTGGGAAGCATGGCCAGGGAGCTCTTCTGGTGGAATGGTGGTGCAGGGGGAAGCTGGGGAGACATGGGCTCACAAGGCTTTGGTTCTCTCTCAGGGTTCCCAATGAATCCATTGCAGGTGAAGTAATTTCCTTCTTTCCTCTCTCTCAGGTGCCCAGGACTGACAGTCCCTCAGCGTGCACAGTGCTCACTGCAGTGAGGCTTTGATCTCATTAAACAATCCAGACTAAGAAATCAGAACAACCCACCGTCCTGCAGTTTGATTCCAGCATTGTGCAGGGATGAGCCCTGACTGTAAGCCAGGCTTAGCAGGGTCTTTGTTCAGCCCTGGAGCACCCGGTCACAGTGTGGGAGCAGCAGAAGCCACAGTGTATCATGTGCTGAAAATCAGAGGTGGAAAAGAGCCCTATTAAGTCATTCATTTCATTGGCTCTTGGCAGAATTATTCCTGGTGCCATGCTCTCCCAGGAGCCTGGTCCTGTCCAGTTTGGAAAAACTCAATCCCTGGTGCTACTGCTACCTTTAACTTGGAAAAACCATTTCAGTGCCTAGGAGACCTCCTGGGTAGGAAACTCAGACACAGTTGGGAGCAGTAAGTGATTCCTTGAACCCTCTGAAGCAGTTCCACCTCTCTTGGGTGACTGTGCCAGTGGAATCCCTCAAACCTACTAAACTGAGCTTTAGTCACCGTTCTGGCCCAGCTCCATCAGTGTTTGATCTTTCCTTGAGAACCTGCCCCTCTAGGCCCAGAGATTCCCACACGGCTGTCAGGAATGATCAGTCAAAAATTTTGCAGTAGGACTGGTCTGCATTTGTCCTAAGCCCTTTTTAATAGTTGACTGACTATGCAAAGGGTCCTTAAAAATGCATGTTTTGTGCTGTTTGCTTAGTATCAATTTATAAAGGGAGTAATTTTACAAAGTACAGTAAGCACCACTTCATCAAAATTACAGCTTAAATCCCCATTTCCTGGATTCATGTGTTTATCAACAAATCTCTCTTTTTCTTTTTTTCCGAATGTACAAATTCCCATTCTTTATTGCTGTAAAGGAAAGTTTTAAAGAGAAGAAAAAAAATTAGGTCTTGAAAGCTCAGAGGCCACTAAAAGAAATAATAATAAAAATGTTGGGTTTTGCTCTTTTCCCTCTTCTATATTTCATCTTCACTAGCTCTCTGCAGCATGAGCGCTCGAGGCAGGCAGCACTCACTAGTTTTGCCATGATGGCACTGTGCTGCAGCAGCTCTGTCCCAAAAAGTTAATATGGAGCGAGTTACTGATAAACAGAGAAGCTGTGGAAGCCCCTGCGTCCCTGGAAGTGTCCAAGACCAGGTTGGATGGGGCTTGGACCAACCTGGTCTATGGAAGCTGTCCCTGCCCATGGAAGGGGCATTGAAAAGAGATGAGCTTTAATGTTTCTTCCAATCCAAACCAGTCTGGGATTCCATTCAGGATTTAGCAGTTGCTCTTAACAGAAAAACAGCATCATATTACACAATGCCTCTCAAGTGGCAGGTAAAACTGTATCTTAAACAGTCAAATGTAATTTTTCTTTTTTCTCTGAAAATATTAATTTAATCACAATGAAACATTTTCCTTTAAAAAAACTATAACCTTAATGACTGAAAAAAACAACCCTTTCTTCTACTTTTTTCAACCAGGAAAAAAATTAATTACCTTATCAGTTCTATTTACCAACCACATAAGAAGTTTATTAGTTGCAAGCATTCAGTGCAGAACTGGATTAACAGCCGCTGTACTAGTGGGGAACTCTGCAGAGTTGGGGCTTCTCCAGGAAACCTCCTGCCTTTACTGGGAAGATGCTTTCCCAGCCCCACTCCCCATACCCCAGCCAGCCCTCAAATCTCATTCTTACACCTGACCCCTGCTTAGGCTTTTGGGAAATGCTAAAATGGAGCAGAGGCACACCCATAGCTCCTAAAGAAAGGCTGGCTTGGCTGTTTCACTACCATCAGATCAGGGAGCAGGAACAGGGCAAGGAGCAGGAGTCTGGCCTGCAGTCACGGCTCAGTGCTTGTGTCCTTCAGGTGGCTTTGGGTTCTGCACACACTGTGCCTTCCACTGAGCCTACAGTCCAGTCTGGTGGAAAGTGCCTTCTCCTGCACCATGGCTCCAAGTCTGCGTGGGCATCATAGCAGGGCCAGATGGCCTTGGCTTAATTAGCAAAAGTCAGGCAGTGCCCTATTAATGCAATAAAAGAAGTGCCAGTGTAAAACAAGCCACGTAAACAACAAGGATTGCCTGGTTTACATCCTTTGTCAGGTACACATGCATTTATTGAGAACCCAAAGTTCCAGCAATTTGACCACTCATGATGTCCAATATGGCCATTTTCAGAGCAGCAGCACTTTTTGCCTTGTGCCAAGCTGTACTCTCTGTGCTTTAGGCATGGAGAGGAGGAGAGCATGGCTACGAATGGGAGCAGGGGCTGCAGGCTCACACTTGGCCCAGAGCCCTCCTTCCCTTGTCCCTTCCACAGCAGGACCCGGGTGTGTGACACTGCAGAACCCGGGTGTGTGACACTGCAGAACCCAGGTGTGTGACGCTGCAGGACCCGTGTGTGTGACACTGGAGGGCCCAGGTGTGTGACACTGCAGGACCTGGGGGTGTGACACTGCAGGACCCGGGTGTGTGGCTCCTGTCACACACCGCCAGGTGTGCCTGGGAGCCCCTGCCATGGCCAGCTGCCCCATGGCTGCCTTCCTTCTGGGGAAAGCACTGCAGGAAAGGGCAGGGCTGACTGTGTTTTTGGCCATGGGAGCAGAAGATTTTTGGGAAATGGTGGCTCAGGTTTGGAGGGAGCAGTAATGAGCCCACTGTGGTGATGGACATGGCGAGGTGCAGCCCTGCGACTGCACCCACGGGGGTGTTTATGATGTTACGGCATTTACCTCCCCTTGCTTTCCTCACCTTTGCCTCTCTCAGAGCAGAAGGAACAGGAACACCCCAGCCTCTGGCCCCTGACCTCCAAACTGAGATCTCAGCAGTGTTCCCCCATCACAGCTCCAAGAAGCACCGCATTTCCGCTTGGAAGGCGCAGATTTGAAAAACAGAAAATATATTAAATGGAAAACACAACTGGTTAGATGAGCCATTCTATAAATTATGAGCCTGGGCAACAGAGATATTTTTCTTTGGGAATCAGTCCCTCACAGTCTCTAGGCTACAAGATGTGTAAGAAACAAAAATGCCAAACAAAGAGAAAAAGTAAAGGATTTTTACGCTGGCTTAGGAAAGGCATTTTTTTCAAAACTGGGGAAAGGAAACAAATGCCAGTGAAAGACCAAGGGCAATCAGTGCCCCATCTGGGCACTGAGGCAGAAACCCGCAGCCCCTGATGTGTGGGGGACATGGGATCTCCATTGCACTTGCACTGCTTTGGTGGAGATTATCTAACCAGAACTCAGTTACCTCTGCTCCTTAAACCTTGCTGGGATCATGTCCTTGCTGTAAAGGAGATCATCATACTCCTGGCAGCATCATCTCAACTGCAGATTGGTCATGGCCCCTCCTGCAGCATGAGGCAGAGCCCTCTGAAACTGTGCCACTTCACTCGGTAAACCAGCTGGACTTTCAACCAAATTTACTTTTGCATCGTGCCAGAACTCACAGGCTCTGCCAACAATGAAGCTTGATCCCTTGCACACAATTCTCTATGAATATTGCGACTCTGGATGGGAGGGGACTCATGGAGAGCCTGCTTGGTGCCTCTCTAAATATGGTCTCATAAATATAACAGGACTGGGATCTTCAAATTACTTAAAGGCAGGCAGACATTCAATTTCCATGATATTTTGGTGTTATTAGGATATGGAGCTTGTCGCTCTTCTCTGAATCACTTAGCTTAATATTTGGCTCCTGGAGGCCATCCCATCTTCTGAACCACCTGGAGATATTCCAGAGCATCTCAAGATACAAGTTACTCCTCAGGCTTTTTGCAGGAATTTGCTCATGCCTTTGGAACTGCAGCCACCTGCAGATTGAGCTGACATAGGGATGGAGGGAACCAAGCAGCAAGGGAAGCACAGCCTGGCTGGTGTGGTTTCTGAGGTGAGCTTTGCCTGAGGGCAGGATGCAAGGGCTGCAGCCCTTCCACAGATGCAGGCAGCAGCTGGCAGCTGCTCTGGCAGAGGTGACATTGTTCTCATCCTCTGATGTCCCCTCACTTTGCATTGTGCTGCCCCACAAAGTCACTATGAGCTAACAGAGGCCAGTAGGGACCAGAGAGTCAGAACCTCTCTAAAATGTCCTCCTGCAGTACCACTCCTGAGCACTGCCACAAGCATTGAGCAGGAACTATTACATCCTCTTCTGCCTGCTTTGGATATTTTTAATTAATACTCATTCAACAAAAGTGGGAATTGATTTTTTTCTATCTGATCTTGAAACCAGAACTGAATACATCAAAAGGGTTTTGTCACTCTGTCCCTGCCTCCATGTGTCATTGTTCTCCCAGGAGCGGGTTAAAAATGCTTTGAGTTACTAACGTGCCTGGAGTCAGACAGTAATCCAGCATATGAATGAAACAAAACCCCTGCACCTGCTGATTTCCACTGTAGAAATTGCTCACCAAGACCACAGAAGCTGGCCCTATATTGATAGCAACATCAATATAGAAATTGGCCCTATATTGATAGCAACAGGAGCGCCAGTGCAGCTTTGAAACAAATCATAAAATCCCCTAATGGTTTGGGTTGAAGGGACCCTAAAGCCCATCCCATTCCAACCCCTGCCATGGGCAGGGACTCCTTCCACTGTCCCAGGCTGCTCCAAGCCCTGCCCAACCTGGCCTTGGACACTTCCAGGGATCCAGGGGCAGCTACAGCTTCTCTGGGCAACCTGTTCCTTCCTTCTTGAAGGAAGCCAGACTAATCCCAGCCTAACATTAATCCTGAATACATTTGGAGGAGATCTAGAGACCTGAACACCAACTGGTTCTATCTTGTGATGTGTTCCTGTTTCCCCAAATCACCTGCAGACACAGCCAGGGCTTCTGCTCCATTTACTGCTGCCAGACATGAGGTTTAACCTCACCTCTGACTGACAGCTGCCACTGCAATCAGTTTGAGAGCTCTGCTCAATATTTGAAAGGAAATATTCCTTCCACAGATGGAGCCCACTATGCAGCTCTCAGTCACAATGCCTAACCAGGTTTTTCTCTTGTCTGTCCAAATGCTGCTCGGGGACTGCACTTTGGAAGTGCTCAACAGTCTCATCCAGGTTTTCTGATAAAACCACATCAATTTGGTGCTACAAAACAAAAAGGTCAGTGAAGATCCATTGCAATGGATCTGTGCACAGGGGCAACTCCACTCTCCACGAAAACTGAAATTCCTGGTAGAGAGGAATTATATCTAAATAGTGTTTTTTTTTTTTACTTTTAAAGTGATTGTCAAGATTTTTTTCATCAGACTTGACTCATATCTGTGATTTCTATTTTACTGGGTAACAAGGCAATGAAGAACTGAAGACAGACCTGAGCTCTTGCCTTGGTAGCCCTGGTTTTCCCAAGGACAGCAGCTCCCCTGGGAAGGGCTGGCTGTGCTGCAGGCCCTGGCTCTCACAGCCCCATGGAAGGAACTGCACCTTCCCCATGCCAGGGAGCAGCAGGAGCTGCACTCCCAGAGCACTGAAAGGCAAACTGCTGCTCTGCTCCTTGGATCCATCAGCAACAACCTTAGTATAAACCTTTCCTTCACTGTCTCTCTGTATTTATGAACAGGACACAAGGAAAGCACTCAGGCATTAAACAGTTTGGGTTGAGTTCACTTCTCCGTGACAGCCCTGCTCCTCGGAAATCAACACTGGCATTAAACTGGAGTGACACAGGAGGAAAGGGCATGCCTTGAGCTGCATTTTGGGGCTCTTACCTCTGAGGAACAGGGAGTAACTGTTCCATAACATCTCTGAAGCTGCAGAGAAATAACATGTTGAAAAATTTGGCCTTATTTTTGCAAAAGCATCTTTTAAAATTGTGCATCTGGAATTTAAATTCTCTTCCAAGCGCTGTGTGTGATTTGCTCTTGCCAGAGAAGCACACCTGGGACTAAGAAGGAGGTTTAGATAAGTGCCTTTCCATATGGCCCACTGATAAATGACTCATTCTGCACAGCTTAGCTTTGAAAATAAATTCAGTATCGTTAAGATATTAAGATACCAGCTTCATATTTCACCTCATAATTGCACTTCACATATCACAAAAAGAGCTGGGCTGTTGTTTTTGCTGCTGCTGTTTGCAGATGCAGCCTGCAGAGCTCTGGGTATTGCATCACAACTCACTCCCTGCTCCCTCCCATTCCACCTCATATTTTGCTCTTTTTCTGAGGGTAATTTTTAGGTGGATCAATACCAACATAACAAACCGTCCTATAAGGTACAAATTCAGTATCCTCAGATGAAAAAATAGATAAATATAACTTTTTAGGGTAATGCTTAATTAAACGTGGTGATGGGATTGGAGATCACTTGGGATGAAAACAAGATCAAACAAAGGAACACTTCCTTGAGAGGCAGGAAGCCCCACACTCCTCACCCCACCCTTTTGACACTCCTGGTGCCAGCAACAACCTTGTACAGCTGCTCCTCTCTTTGCTATCCCATGATCAACGCAGCCTCAGCATCTCCATTCTTGGGGCTCTTTTGCCCATGGACTTCCAGTGTCCTCACTGGCACAGGTTTCTGGAAGAGTGAACCTGGTGAGGAGATTTCCAGTCAGAGTCAGACCATCATCACATTTTCCATTTGATCCCTAAAAACACAGGAATAGGTTTCTCCAGCCCTTACATGTTCAGGGTTGCAATGCACCTGGTAACGTGGTGGATGAGGCTCTGATTTGCTTTTTTAGGGAACAGGAAGGGGAACCAGTAGCCAAAGAGGAAGACTCTGGGACAGGAAGCTACATCGCCATCTCCTGGTCCTGATCATCCCAGTCCGTCTCTTTAACCCCCACAACAGCCCAGTCCAGGGGCAGCACACAGTGAGCTGCAGCCCAGGAAAAGCAACACATAGTGAAAGCATCACCCACAGATAACACCAACCACCCTGGAGCACACCTGAGCATTGCCAGGGC
The DNA here is from genome assembly GCA_024734555.1 of Trochalopteron elliotii. Lineage (NCBI taxonomy): Eukaryota > Metazoa > Chordata > Aves > Passeriformes > Leiothrichidae > Trochalopteron > Trochalopteron elliotii. Next base: position 816,178 of record JANPWX010000278.1, on the reverse strand, counting down.
AGGGAACCAGGACAGTACAGCACATTCACAAGGGCAGTTGGTCTGGTGTTCTCTCTTCCCATAGGAAGGTCCAAGTGGTGTCTTGAGAGCACCACACCAACCGGCTGCTGTGAGGACCAGCAACAGCCTTGGGTGAAGATTTAGGGGCCAGGCGAGTGCAGTTTCTGCATGGGAAGAAGAGCCAAGCTCCAAATGCTTCCAAGTCCTCATGGACAGCAATTCCTCCCAAGGGTTGTTTTGTGTTTTTATTTTCTTCAGCCATGAATTCTTTTCAGAACTAATGGAAATACTTCCTTTGGTCCTACCAGGCTTCAGCATTTTTGCCTGAAGACATCTTATGTGAAAAGCACACTCAGAGCCACAGGGCACAGTGAGAGGCAGAGCTCAGGCTGCACATCTGGAAAATATTCCTGCTGGTGAGACCTGCTGGAGCAGGGACGGGGCTTCCCAGGGAGCCAGGGGTGACCTGACATTGGGAGTGCTGTAAAGTGGATGAGGCCAGAGCCCTGAGGGAGCCATGGCAGGAGCAGGAGTTGTTTGATAGAGGAGGTGCCATCTTCAGCTTTGCTGGGGGATCACAGAGCTGCCAGGGTATTTTTCCTTGCTTGGTGCACAGGGACAGGCACAGTTTCCCTGCTGAGGATCTTCTGAAGGAAGGTTGAGAGGCAAAAGACAGCAAAATCCCAGCCTGGGGCTCAAGAGGGATCTGTCAGGGCATGCCTTCAGCTGGCACAAAGGAGTGTAACCTCAAGAAAGCAGATCTGTGCCAGCAGTACCCAAAAATGGGGCCTTTCTGATCTTTATCAAAATCCAGAAATGGTCATTTCATGCCTATTCCAAGAGTTTAGTGTAAACCAAATGTTAAATATTGTGTTAATTGCAAACAAAAGATCAGGGAAATAAATATATGACAAGTCAAATTCTGAACTTGGATGCTCCTTTCAAGGACAGACAACTGAGAAATATGGCCAGAGCAGAAATCTACTTTCAATTCCAGGTTCAATCTATACAAATTTAGGCACATGATATTTTTTTCTATATAAAAGCAGTGCCAGGTGAGCGTTCATAGATGACATATCTAGAAAAAGGAACAAAAAGGAAAAACCACCAAGAAAAGCCTTGCTCTCTGTTCCAAAAAGCTGTCATTTTTCTTAATTCTATCCATTTAAATTTATTGCTGTCAAAATTCCCAAGGTCTGCCTAAATGTAAGGGAAGTCGCAATACAGATGAGTGTTACCAGCAGAGAGGAGGGTTCTGAGAGAAGCAGGGAAAGGAATAGTGAAAAGGACAGATCCAATATTTTCAGTGATTACAGCAGTTGTGGGAAAACATCTTTGTGAATTACCAGTGGTAAAAAGAAAAGCAGAAAACAAAGCAAGAAAATCCCTGCCCCAGAAGAACAGATCAGGTGAGTGCTTCATTATTTGTTGCAGCAATTGTCTGAAATCGGAAGCATTTGGGACACTGCAAAGCACTGGAAAAGGTGTTTTTGTCCAGAAAATCCTGCCCTTTATTCTGAGGTGCACTCAGAAGGAATCTGAGGAGGGGAAGGCGCTGGCAAAGGGATGCAGCTCAAGTCCAGATACTTCTGTGCCAGGGCAGCCGCAGTGCCAGGCTCGCACTCCTGTTCCCCCTGCTCGTGTTCTCCTTCCATCTCCCCGTGCTCCAGCTGGGCCCTCCTGGGTGAACCTGGGAGTTTTCTCCATGACTTCTATTCCTCTTGACTGGAATCAGCCAAATGCTTCAAAGGCCAATAGAAGAAGTGCAAAAGGATTGAAGATACTTTGAAATAGTTGATAATTTTCGAGAACAGAGCACTCTCGCAAATCCAAAGCTTTCATTTATCAAAAATTCCGGTTGAAAGAAACAATTATTTTTTTCTTTTAATTCTAGTAAGATTTGAAGTACTTTAACCCTATTAGCATTTTTTTTAATATCCCAGGTTTTTTTTTTAGAATAGGAAAATTTGCCAAATGGACATTTTAGATGTATTTAAAGACCAGTAATTTTTGTAAGAGTTACGTAAGAAACATCCACCAGCTCTTCTCTACACTAAGAATTTATGTTACATAAAAAGCCAGATATAGACAAATAACCCAGAGAAGCCCACTCTGCAGAGCTGAGCCCAAATGACTTTGTTTATTAAATGTGCACTGAGAGCAGTGAATGCCTCCCCTCTCTCACTCTATAGCTCAATTTTCGTGGCTTTTCCGCCACAGAGTTCAGTGAGAGCTCTGTGAAGTGCTCGTTTCCGGATGCTGCAGTTCCAGGAAGAAAGGGATATCCAAGCAGGTGAGGGAGCAGCAGGACAGCCAGAGGCCCCAGCCTAGTACTGGGCTGAAGACACAGCATCTATTTCCAGGAAAGCTGCTAGCAGGAAATGGGAGATGGAAGCAGCTCTTGTGGAGATCTCTGACACTCTAAGGCAGATGCATCTGTATTTTTCCATCGTATGGAAAGCTTTGCCCATATTTACTGCTCAGGGATTGTTTTTCTCCCTGCTGTTATCCTGCCAGCAATGAGCACTGAGGGCTGGAGCTCTGCAGTCCATTGGCACAGCAGAGTGGACTTTGATGCCGGACCTCTCTCCACTTGTGCACTTTGGCTCTGCTCTGTCCCCCACATCATCAATAGTCAGCATTCCCAGAGCATGGCTGGCTGGGAATGCTGGAGCACACTGGGCTGGTCCTGCCCTGACACGGATCCTGCTTCCCACAGCCCACTAGGAAAGAAGGGAGCTCCAAATGTTCCTCCAGCACTACAAACCTCAGCACCAGACAGAGCACAAGGACACTGACCATTTGTTGGGGATCAGGTAATCCCTCTGCTTGGATGTCAGAGGAAATAGGAAAGCCTGGGTCTGGAAGGGATTTCCAGGCAGCTGCCTCCCTACCTGAGCAGCAATGCCCTGCTGGCCCCCACAAGGGCTGCAGGCTGGGCACCAAAAGAAGTCTGGTGTCTGACCTCAGAGCAGCTCAAAGTCTTTTTCCAGTTGTTACTCCGGGAATTTAAAAGATGATCTGCCTTAGCTGCAAACATGGGAGGTTTTTCTTACACAAAGTGTAAGAAAAATGCAGAAGTGAATACAACAGTGTCAGGAAGGGGCCAGGCTGCAAGGCCGATGGTCCCTAGTGGTCCTCATGTGTGAACCAGTGAAAATCAGAAAGGTACCACAGCACTAAAGCAAAAACTCATTAATGAAAGTGACAGTAAAAACTCCAAGACAAGGAAAGTTACCCAAGAGCAAAACTAATTACACTTGGGAACAGCCTACCCCAGGAGAGCAGCACAGTCCTACTCCTGGAAGTGCTTTATAACCAGACTCGTTAATATTCTTGGGAAGGCCAGGTTAAGAAACACATCTCTGGGGTGCCATGTCCAGCTTGAAATCCTCAGCACAGCAGGGACCGGGAGCTCCTGGAGATGAGGAAGGGCCTGGAGCATCTCTGTGCCCAGGAAAGGCTGAGGGAGCTCTGGCTGCTCAGCCTGGAGAGGAGACAATGAGGGCACCCTGAGGAGCAGAGCCTGGGCCCTGCTGTGACCCTCCCTGTACACAGGGACACCCAAGGACACACAGGGACACCGAGGGCTGAGGGCTCCTCTCACCCGGTTCTGCCTAGCCCAGGCTGACTCTACAGGGTGCAGCTGAGCCCAGCAGAGATGCTGGTGGTACCTCTGGAAAAGCAGATTTAAGAAAGGACAAAGGCACCAGATAGGCAGAGAAGAAGGGGGAAAAAAAGATTGCTTGTTTTAATGAACAATAAATTAATTCTACCCAAGTGGAGACTGTTCTGCCTATGCCAGGGATTGCTCAGGGACTGCCTGTTTGCTGACCCCGACCTCTCCTAGCAGAGGAACCCTGTACCCAAACCTGAGACCCACTCACAGTCAATCAGCTTCCTCAGCAATGCTGAGTGAGAAGATCTTCCTTTTTGCCAAACATCCTTCATAGCCTCTTGGAGAAATGGCAAACTCACCAACAAAAACCCTTCAGCAGTCCTCCTGAATTATAAGCTGCTTAAATCTTATTTTTATGATAATAAGATGACTTGAAAACACTTCCATATATTAAAAAACCTATTAATACTTTTCTTGCAAATGTAGTTCTGCATTGTGCTTTTGGCAGCAGCATTCAATGGCCAAGCGTTTTCAGAAAATTGAAAGTTTTCCTGACCTTTCCTGAAGCAAAAAGTCACTGACTTCCCCTGCTGTGTATTTGCATAGGGAGTGCTCTTAAGCCAGCAGCAGTCAAAGGAAACTTTAGTAGTTATGTCCAAGACTGTATCCTCAACTAGAGGTGAGTCCCACAGGAGTTCCTCCAGCCAAGTGCTTTGGAACCTAGAGATTCAAATTTTATGAATTTTGCTCTTTTTTTTTTTTTTTTTTTATTCCTTATCCTTTTGTTACTAAATTCAAAGTTGTTGTGACCTTTAAATGGAATTGATCAGACAGTGGTGTGGCCAGAAGAGGATCTGGGTTATGCAGAGCTGGATGATGTGTCACAATCACCAGCCTCCTGCCACTGACCTCTCTGGATAAATCCTGGCTGTGCATGATGCTTCTCCCACACCTTGCAGTGCTGCAAGGACTTGAGCTGGCTTAGTCTGCCCACTAACCTCCCTTACCTAAGTGGTCTCCTCTTGGCTTTCTCACTCTTGCAGAGCCAAACTGTGGGGCATTAATTTGCTGCAGCTTTTGTCATTTATGAACAGCTATTTGCATGTTTTGTTCATTATTAGAGCCTGACTCATGTATTAGGCCAGTCACTTCTAATCATCCCTGTCCTAAACACTCAGCTTTGAAAGAAGAGCCCAGCCCTGTGTGAACGGGGCCATAAATCACCCTGGCCGAGTTCTCTGAAGCAGCTGGGCAGGGACAACTTTCCGAGCTGGAAATGCTCCCCCACCTTCCTGCAGGCTGTCAGGCTTTTGATAAACATGAGCAATTAGCACCTTTGCAGACATCATTTTCCTTCCCCACTGGTGGAATATTGGATACCCAGAAGGAAACTGGGCCTTGGAGGGAGGCTGCAGGAAGGTGGGCAGGATGGTGGATGGGATGGTGAACACTGCTCCGACTCATCCACGGAGGGCTGTACTCACACTTCCTCTCTCTCAGCCACATCTCCCTGCCCCTGCAGTGACAGCAGCTCTGACAAGCCCATTTCTGTCTGATGGGAAGAAAAACAAACACTGCAGTGAATAATCAAACAAATGTGGACTCTTCAATTCTTGGATGGGAACTCCACCTAATGTCATAAAACATGGGAAGAATGCTTTATAATTAATTCCTCCTCTGGAAATATTTGACTAGGTTAGGGATGTCCTACAGGAACAACACTGAAGTCAGCAGCAGCAGTAAAGGTTGTATGAGTCTGGAACTGAGGGATTTTCCTCAAAGTATGTACCTGGGAGAAGCTGGAGCTGACATGCTGTGGGGTTGAGCAGGGAAATTTAGTGAGGGATTATAAACACGCCTGAGCAAACCTGCATTTCCCCGTACTTACATCCCTGCAGCCACCTGGGGAAAGCTGTACCTGCAAAGAAGAGACAGTTTTATACCCCTGCAGCCACTGTCACACACATCTTTCCAATGCAGGGTTCAGCTCCTGCTTTCCTGCTGCCTTCCCATCAAATCTCTTTCCAGCCACAACAGTAGCTGAGCTATTGCCAAGAAAATCACATCACAGTCTAAGTGATGCTGTGATCACTTTACAGCGTGGGTCACAGAGCTCTGGTGTGTGACTGCAGCAGTCACAACAAATGATATCCAGGCTGGGCACTTCCCAAAAACAGGATGGACATCCACAGTGATAATTAAACCAATCACAACAACAGTGTCCAAGGCTGGGCACCTCCAGAGAACGGGACGAACATCCACAGTGATAATTAAACCAATCACCACCAGAAAATGCTGGCAAGAAGTGAAATAAATCATGAATCCTAATGGGGCATAGATTTACAGGAAGCTGAGCCCGAGGAAAATCTCTGACTGTTCTGTTCTGGATTCCAGCAGGATCTGAGGGATTTTGCAGAAGCCTGGGAGCACATACAGCCATATTTTGAAATTTCCACACTACCAGAGCTGCATCTCAGGAGGGGTCTATCTTTATTCTGGACTGTGAGCTTCCCTTATCTCCCAGCCTACATCATTACACAATTCTCTGTTCATTACTAATTCCTTTCTTCTCCAGGTGATGAGAAATGGGCATTCCCCATCCTTTGCCTTTAATCCTCCTCCAGAATGTGGACCCCACCTCAGAGCACCTGTGGTGGGTTGAGTGCCCACTAGAATTATTTACTCTTTTTCTACGGAGAGTTAAGATTAGGAGAAGAGCAAAGCAGGCTCAAACTTTAAAGGCTATAAAGAAAACTTTATTAACAAAACTACAAGAAAAAGAAAAAAAAATAATAAGAATCAGAATAAAACCTTCAGAATACTTCTCCCCACACAACTTTCTTTTCTTTCCCACTGACAATGTACAAAGACAAAACCTGGGGCTTAGGTCAGTTGACTACCTCTAAAATAGTCATTTATCAGTTCTCTAAGGGAGATGAATCTCTTTTGCCATGTTATAGAGACTTCTCCACAAGAAAACAGTTCTCTCATGGCTTGAATTCTCACAAATAGCAGCCACCCGGAAAATCTGCCTTCATGAAGTCCCTCCCTTCTCACGCAGCCTCTCCACAGCTGCGTTCATGGGCCATGTCAGACTTACAGGGTACTATTTTAAGGATGAACTGTTAAAAGCAAAAGTTCTCTTCATCTGTCTCTGAGATCATCTTCATCTCTCAGAACAGAGGTCTTCTTCCCTGGGGGCAAATGGTCTTCATAATTCATCTTCCTCTCTGTTCAAGCTTCTTATGCAATCACAGCTACTTCAACATTTACTTTAGCACAAATGCCTTTGCTCATATCTGCAATTTGAACACTTCATCTCCCCATATTGTTTCCATGAATTAAAGGAATATTCTAGTGTATCAACAGTCTATTACCATGGCCTTGCAAAAGAATTTTAGCCTAAGACTAAAGCATCTTCTCATTCTCATCCCGTCTGAGACTTGACTCCTTCTTTACTGACTTTGGTGTCTTCATGTTGTCTCTTTACGTGTCTTCACTCTGTCCTCTTTTCTCACTTGAGAAGATCAGGGCTTTGTAAGTTTCAGCTGTGCAATAAGAGAGTTAATATCTTCCCCGGGGCCTATAGATGGTCAAAATGGTCAGTGGTGGCCGAAGCAGTCACAATGATGGATTTCAGGCCACACTGGGGGCTGTGCCAGGATCTCAGGGGCCCAGCCAGAATGGCCACAGCCACTCTGGCTGCATGGCTGGTCTCAGGTCCCTACTGCATTTAATTCCAGCTATGGGTCGGCTTGACCGCACTGCGAGGGAGGGAACTGGCCCAGCAGCAGGATGTTAACAGCTGCTGGGGCCTGGCCTGGCCCGGACAGGGCTCCTTGGCCTTCCCTCCCCCGGCCTGGCAGCCACTGGGGCCCGGCCAGGATGGGGCCCAGTGGGCTCCCCAGGAAGGAACCCGGCCCCTCAGCAGGAGCTGCCCGACCCAGCCCAGCCACACGTAAGAGGCCAGGCTGGACCTGTTACCCACTCTTAGGCCAAAAGAAAAGAGAGCTTTCCTGAAGTTTATTCAATTTTTAACATGCGTGTTCACAGAAACATGTCTAACTTTCTAGTAGTTTAACAAGGTGTCAATATTCAAAAGTAGTCACTGATCAGTTTTGTCAGGTACAGAAGAGACTCTTGGCAACTCTTCTTAAAAAATCATTTCTGTAAATGACTTCTTCCCTGTTCACTAAATGTCAATCAATGGAAAACAAGCACACCACCTCAGAGGTTCAGCCTGCAAAGTTGTTTGCCCAGGGCAGGGCAAACAGGTCCCTCATGGCTGTCAGTTTCAGGGACCAGGGTCCAGGTGGCAGTCACATCCCAGTGGTGTCAAACCCTACTCCACTGTATGTGGGATGCATTAACTGATTTGTTAATTGGGTTTGAGGGCCAGGTTTTGGTAGTGGGAAGGCTCCAGGAGTGATTCCTCTGAGAAGCTGCTAGAAGGTTCCCCCATCTCCAGTAGAACCAATCCCAGCTGGCTGCAGGATGGACCTGCTGGTAATCATATCTGCACCAGTCAGGAATAATGGGAACACCAAGGGGATAACATGTTTGAATCCACATTTCTAGACCAGGGTTGGATTACCAGGAGGACATCAAGGTGCACAATGCTGTGGATTGCTCTGCCTCCCCTCCTCTTCCTCCTGAGCCTACCTTCCCAGGCAAGCCATACAAAGCCTTGAACTCCTGCTGCATGGCAGAACCTGGGAAAACACACCCATGAAGAGAAAGGGTTAAAGAGGACAATAAAACAGAGCAGGTGCAAGCACATGAAAAAGAAATAAAGCAAAATTCCCTTCTTATGGGAGCAATAGAAATGATTGAGAGCGTGGACTCTGTAATCTGCAGAAACTGCGGTGACATTGTTGAGTCAAATTAAATGAACAGAATGGAAAAATCCAAGCCCGACAATCTGTCTGTGCCATGTGTCTGTGGATAATTTACTGCCACGGTTGGAGTCTGATTTCGAAGGATTCAGGGGCAGAATGAATGTGCGGGAATTATTTCCCTGCAATGTAAGGACACGTGTGCATGTCTGGAACCATGCTGAGAAGTAAGAAACAGGACAGGAAAGTTTTTTGCATTCCCCAGTCCCTTGGCTCCTGGTTAAAAGCTGTCTCCACCCTGTCACTCCAAGCATTGCATTTTCTGATCAGGAGGCAGTGAAAGAAGTACCAGGGTGAATCCTTGGAAGGCAGGTGTTTGCTCAGGGCAGGGAGGGGCAGGGAGGCAAGGAAGCCTCTGAAGGAATGTGCCGTCCCTGGGAGCAGCTGAGCTCCTGAGTTCCTGTCCTCAGGTGTCAGCACACAGTAGTGCCAGGCCAGAGCCCAGCATTCCTCCCTGAGCTCTTCCCCAGGTCCTCAGGGAGCCTCAGGTGCTGCCACACAAATCACTGTGACAAAATCAGGTTCTGAAAATACACCCAGGAACACCAGGACTTGGGGTGATGCCATGTGAGGGATACAGGGCTTGGATATAGGGCTGGGATACAGGGTTGGGATGCAGGGCTGGGATACAGGGCTGGGATACAGGGCTGGGATGCAGGGTTGGGATGCAGGGCTGGGATACAAGGCTGGGATATAGGGCTGGGATACAGGGCTGGGATGCAGGGGCAGGATACACGCTATATCCTGCTGCCCACCAGCCCACCATGGTTCAGGGCAGGGTAAAGTAAGTGCAACTTCTCTCCCAGCTGCAGAAGCCTGGAACAAGTCAAGAAAAGAAAACTGCCTCCCACACGCTGCTCCAAGGATGGGAGTGGGCACAGCACCAGCAGCTCTGCCTGGCCCTGCCTTTACCAGGAGTCTCAGCCAAAGCCCCTGGTGCAGATAATCCAAGCAGACAGGTCAGTATTAGAGCCCAGTATGCTTTCTGGAGGAGCCCTTCTCCTCTGCAGTGATTTTCCCTGCCACCCATTGGGCTGGACTTTGCTGTCAGTGCTGGATTTCAGTTTGGAGGTTTGCACTGCAGCTGCTGGCTGGGTTCAGCTCCATGTGATCAGCTCTAGGAACCTTTCAGGGTGAAACACAAACTGGATCATTTTGGTGCATTACCAATGATGCTCTGGCACTACTCCTTGGTGTTCATTAATACCAGGCAAGTTTCAAGTGCACCAGAGTGATTTATTTTGTCTAATGGATCAATGCAAAGCAAGAATCACAGTTTGTTTCCTTTCTGTAATACACACAAACCCAGATCACAAAACTCCACTGAAGGGGCTTCGTTATCTCTGTTGCTTCTCTGGTGTCAAGTGCAAATTGCACCAAAGCCATGGAGTCCCAGGGGGTGGGAGGGCAAGGCTGAGCCACAGAGGTTTGCAAGTCCTTCTAGAACAGAGAGGCTGCCTTTGGAACGAATTCCCCTGAAGTGTGCCCATCTCCTCTGCCTCGATGCTGCATCTCGGGTGGCAGGGAGCAGGGGCTCTCCTGCTGTGGGAGGGAAGGACTGTGCCCCTGCCAGAGAGTTTCAAATTCCTCCAGTTCCCAGTCTTCCTTACAGCTCCCTTCGTGTGATCAATCATCACCTGTTTGCAGAGAGACCAGCAGACCTGCTTTCCCCTCCACGGCCAGCAATTGGATTTAGTTCCCTGCCAGCAGACATACGCAGTGCTGAGAGGCGAGGTAAATATTCCCTGGCTCCCTTCCAGCACCCAAACATCAAACCATACTCTAGTAATCATACAGAAGTTAATTAGGTACCTCAATAGGCTGGGATTATTTATTGCATAATTTCATGGCCTGACAGTTCTCACAGGACATTTGTTTGATGCTGCTTCAATCTATGGACTTTGGACAGCAAACTGCTCTGCTGCTCTCAGGGGTAGCAGGGCAGAGCAAGGTGGGCATTTGGGGGGCTTTAGCCTCCAAAAACACCCCCTGGGCAGGGGCTGGGGCTCCAGAATCCCAGATTGCTCCCAATACTCCCCATCCATTCAGCCAGGACATGGGATGTTTATGCCAAGGAAAGGAAGCTGGAATAAAAACTTCTGAAAGATAAACACAAACCTAGGACCCTCCCTCGTATCTCTCTAATAAAACTATCTGGAGGGAAAATTCAAATGGAGTTTTTTCTGTATTTCTACAGCAAGAAATCACATTGGAACCAAAGCAGTTTCTGATTTCTTTCTTTGTCAACGATACTAAAAACTGCCAAACTGAACACAGTGAGGCTTCACTGACAAGTTTGTAACACTCAGAAATATCTTTTAAGGGCGTAATTTTGTTTAGCAAAACAGAGCTTAAAAATCCATTCCTACAGAAAGCTAACACAGGAGAATTCATCTGACTGGTCTGCACTCACACACAGCCATTTAGGCAGGTAAAAACACTGTGAAGAATTATTAGTAAAATTATTTACAGAAATTTGGAAAATCTGAATATATACAAAACCGTTTCTCCAGACAGGAGCTTCATCTTACAGGAGCTTCATCTTCTCAGAAAGCAGAGTCACTTCTATCCCGTGTGTCTCCCCAAGAGCCTCTTCCCTACCCCTCAGTGGCCACGGGGACAGGGGGATCTCAGGAAGACAGAGATCTGTGTTCTCATGAGCAAAAGCTCAGCAGAGTAAGGCATCAGTTACTGTACATGTGATTTATGTGTGTGTATAATATACCGTACTCTGGTAGATGCACTGCAGACAGGCTAAATTCCACATTCCCACATGGATAAAACCATCCATGACAAAGAATGACAATGACTCGCATAGGGAATCACACACACTTTAACAGATACAAGAAGAGCTCGAGCATCCAGGCACTGGGGGGCTCCACAGCTCCCAAAGCCTGTCAGAGGATAACCCTGCAGCCCTCAGCATCAATTAGGATGTAACTAATGACTTGTTTGGGCCATGAAAGGAACACGGTGGGAGGAGGCCGTGACCCCAGCCCTAATGGAGAGCTGTGGCCTGTCCTGCAGGGTGAGGCATGGGGATGGTGGCAGCCCAGGGCTGACACCAGGATGAACAGTGTTTGCTTAGACAAGAGCTCTTTGTTGGCCAGTCCATTGAGAGGTTGGGTTTCAGGCCTGAAGAGGTGTCTGGTTACCCTCCCACTCAGAGATAAGGTACCTGAATATCTTGTGCAAACACAGCGGGGCCACAGGGAGAGCAACACTTTGTGGAAAAAGGCTTTTGGTTGCACACTGTCAAAGGGGAGAATGTTCTGAGGAAAAACCAAACGATTCTCCCTGACTTTTGTTAGCACTGATGGAAAGTGGCAAGATATAAAAAGGAGCTTTACAGCTTGCCAGAGCATGGCTGGGAGGGAACAGATGGCCAATTCATCTCCACCAAGCTTGGCACTTCCAACAAAAGAAACAATATGTGTTTGGCTGCCCTAATTTCTCCCCCAGGTATCCCTGCAGGTGACTGGGATGTCTGATGACAAGAATGACTTGACTTGTGCTCCCCAAGAGCACATGTTGCTGGTTGCTGGGGCCTTGCCATTGTTTTGCCCAATCTCCCAGTCTTCTGCAGCACTCGGGGAGGTGTCTCCAGATCCAGTACACAACAGCAAACCTGGATGACACCACCTGGATCCAGCACTCACAGGGATTCCTGTTTTACATGGGGATTCATTCCAGTAGCCCTCATTTCAGTCTGCAAACATCTACTTCCAAGCACTGGAGCTGCACACAGCACATCCCAGGGATGCTTTGCTGAATGCAACTGGCTGTAAAAATTCCAAGATTAGATCGAGGGATCCAAAACCGAGTTGACTACCCAAGCATGTTTTCACATTTAATGTTATTTCCCAGGCACGACCTTGATTTCCAGTTTTGTATTTTCCTACACAAGGGATAAGCTGCTCCACTTTCCCACAGAGAGAGTTTGGGGGCTGCACCAGGGTGGCTTTCTCAGGGGAAGGAGAGCAAGGGAAGGGGAGAGATCCTTGTCACCCTGATGTAGCGTGAGCAGGGCTCATGTATCAGTGCTGAAGGAGAGGGCCATAGCTGAGTCAAACATAAAATTGTATTTCTGGGTAAAATGCATCTTTGCCCATCTCTCACACTAAGCTGGTCATTTGTGCAGTCTGGCACATACCAAGATCCTTAAAATTTGCAAACAAAAACCAAAAAAGGAGCAGCGAATCACCAGTACCTGTAATATTCTTTGGGTGGGTAGTGTGGATCCATCAGCCACCAGCAGAACTCTCCTGCACTTTTCATATTCTCCTACCATTGCTTTGCTTTGCAACAACAGCAGAACAAATTAAGAACCAAGTCTAAAAGGCACTGGAGGCTGTTGCCCAATCAGGAACAGAGGATGGGAGTTCACATGGGTTCTGCAAGATTATCTTGAAAACCCCACACTACAGGTCTCCAAGGAGTCCAACTCTAACTAAAATTTGTTGGGCCTCAGAAATTATACTCTACCATTTGTTAATGATGAGGCCAGGGCATTAAGCTGAAGTAAAAATCATTGATGATTAAAAATTGTTCACTAGAAAACTTCTAGAGAAACATCATTAATAGACCAGATTCAAGTGACATTTTAAAGAAGCTGATTTTTGTTTGTATTAGTGATGCATGAGAAGAACCTGTAATGGGTTAACAAAGGATTTTATCCATAAGCTGTTATATTAGGAAATACAATGTTATATTCCCCACAGAGCAAAAAGTTGTTTTGTCTTATTAGTAAATACTGACTAAAAAACACTGATTAAATGAATGTTCCCATGCTGCTGACTCAACCACATCCGTGTTTGTTCCCTTAAGAGAGCATTACACACGCTGAGCATTCATCCAGAGGAATCAATTATTTGACATATGGTTAGGCCATTATCTTTTCCAAACCAAAAGTCCAGGCTTTCAGGGAGAATCCAAGAGCCAAGACAAGTTGTTAGACTTGGTTATCTCTCAGAAACACAGCAGAACAGGTCACACCCCAGCCTTGGCCATATTCACATATTTTAAGGAATTTCTAAAGACAATTTTATTTCTCATCCCATTATTTTATCCTGAGGCTATCTATAAGGAAATTGAATAGTTCTGGAATTAAAAATACAACCCTGAACCTGCATGATTGTAGGCAAATAATCTCCAGCCTGGTTTTAAAGATCTTTGATGAAGATGCAGAGCTTTAGAACAGATTTCAATGTTTCCCTGCCACTGCTTTCAAGGGAATTGAAATCTATAATCTGTCTCACTTAAGTCTTGCAACAGTGAGTGGAACAAGGCCTAAATATCTTTAAAATGCTTGGGTTGGACAGATTTTCAACTCAGCTCAGCTCAAATTTCTCCTCTTCAGCAGGATGCACATGAAGTCAGAGCGCTGGGCCTGGGGCTTGCCAGCTCAGCTCTCCAAAGGCTGCCCAGCATTTTTGGGATTTTCACCCCTTTCTTGTGTTTCCAGCTGAAAGATGAGCTTCTTGAAAAGTCCAGCTTTTCTTTTCTGTAAAATAAGGCTCCCTACATGCTGCTGATTCACACAGGCTTGGGAAAGCAAGAAGTGTCCAGAGATCAGGCCTTCCAGTGTCTCTTGAGAGAAGGAAACAAGGTCAGCCCACCTCCCTGCACTTCCCATTCCACCAATATTCCTCATTTCACTAGGCCACAGTCTTCTCTTCCATCTTCACCTGCTGCTTTCTAAAACTAGGCAATTTAATTCAAAGTATTTAAAACTACTGAGAGAGAAAAGCTGCTACAGCTCTTCAAGTGACAGTCTGGGAACCTGGGAGGTCACATTTAGCAACTTTACAGTAAGCTGTTTCTGATTATAGTGAAAACAGTGGGATCTATGAGTCCTCAGACCTACTCTTCATTTCAAATAATATGGACAATGACAGTGGATGTACACAGACTGAATTTTTCTAGACTAAAATTTCTCTGTGTCATCCTGGAACTGTTAGTTCCCAGCAGGCTTTTGAGGGAGAACAATTAAGTACTGAAGATAGTTATTAATTGAGTTATATTCCTAGTTCTGAAAAAAATGTATGGTCTTTATTTTTGAATCTTGTCATGTGTGATGGACCAAAACCAAATTTAAGAAGGGAGTGCAGGTGGATTTTGACGAAAAGGATGACCTGAGGGGTAAAATTCCATCAAATCTGGAAAATTCCTTTTTGAAAAATGATCTATAAAATACAATAAGCATTTTCTGATGAAACTTATTAACAGCATTCCTTTTAGAGTGCCTGAGTAATGCTCAGTTTTGTCTCAGCTGCATATTCCTGGGATATCCTGCAGTTCCCCAGATGTGTAGCTCTGGTGGCAGACCCTGTGTAGGTACCTGTGAACAAGAAAATTCACATATCCCTGCTCCAGTGTCACAGCAGAGCAGCTCTCCAGGCTCCAATGCCTGCCAGGACCAGGACAGAGATGGAGCTGCCCCATATGGATGAGCTCCAGGTGCCATCGGGTTTGGGAGAGCTTGGCTTGGCCCTCTGCTGCTCAAACGTGCTCATTACCGGCCTGGGGCATAATTACGGGAACCCTGGGAACGTGAGGGAAGGGACAAGTGCAATCCTCTGTAAAATATGTCCCAGCTGGGGATGACATCATGGCCATTGATCAACCTGGGAGCCCTGCAGTCCCCATCCAGCCTGTCATTTACACACAGCAGTAAAAGGGAACAAGGTCTGCACTGAGCTGCCCTGGGAGGCACCTGCCAAGAATTTCTTCTTGTTCCAGGACACTGCCAAGCCTCTCCAGCAGAAGTTTTCTTAATAGAAAAAACAGTGAGTGACTTCTTTCCAAGGATACTGAAATACCTCATGCCTATGGGTTTGCGGTGTCAGGAGCATCTCCTGAGGTAGTTAAGAACTGCTAAATTCTTCTTCAGGTGGGCAGACTGAGGCACAGAATGGCTGAAGTATGGCACTTGAAACTGTCACCAGTCTAGGCAACTGCCATTATGTACATTTATATTTTAAACAAATACACTGAGTGATGGTGTTTTCTTCTCCCATTTGTCCAACTTACAGCTCCCAGGCTCAGCTAAAGCCTTTCCAAACCTGTCCCAGCTCCTGGGCTGAGCTAAAGCCCTGTCCAAACCTGTCCCAAATCCCAGGCTGGTTTCCAAACCTGTCCCAACTCCCGGGCTGAGCTAAAGCCCTTTCCAAACCTGTCCCCTCAGTGCAGCACATGCAGCCTCACACTGCATTCCAGTCAATCAGCAGAAAATCCCACACTCCCTCCTGGATGTTCTCCCTCCCTTCTGGATTAGTCCCAAGCTCCGATCACTCCAGTAGGAACTGACAGACGGCAGGAGATGATGTAGAGGTACAATCAGAACAGACTAGGGAGAGTAGACATCTGTACAGCATAATGAGACTTCTATTGCATATATCAGAGCTTTGAAACTTTTTCTAGTTAAATATATGGTCTGAAAACACTCAGCATATATCATCTCATCGGAACAACAGGCTTCCATTGTTCCCGTGGCATAAATCTCTCACAGGCTCCTAACAGCACGTGATTTCCACCAGCTCCAGGCTGATACAGTGTGGCATGAGGAGAGGAGGGTTTGTACATGGAAATCAACTTACACTGTAAGAACAAATTTTGCATTGTTCTGTACCTGCAAGTCACACATCTCCATGCTGGCCAATGAAGTATTGCATTGATTGCTGCTGAGGGGAAATAGCTCAATAATCAGGTGTGCTTTGCCTGGGGGTCTGCTGGAGTGATCTGCAGCCCAGGGCTCTGTGGCATCACAACCCTGATGGATCAGCTCCGGCTTCTCCTGCAGCACAACCCAGCAGTGGCAGCAGGGAACACAACAGCCCCAGGATGGTTTGGGGGTGCTCCAACCCCACATAGATGTGCCACTCCCTGGTACACAAGATCTGTCCCCTACACCCTCCAGCGCCATAAAGGATACATTGGTGCTCTCTCTCAGCTCTATGAGCGAGAGTAGGACACTCCCTCAGGGGAATCAAGGATCATTTACAACTTGTGGTCCTGTGTCAGGATGAGCAGCAAACACAGGTAGGCACTTAGTGGCTGCCAGGTGGAAGATCTTTCTTGGCAGGAAATGTCCACATTTCATCTTTGCTAGATGTAGCTCCACAGCTGGTGGGAGATAGCTGCTGCCCTGGGACCAAGAGCTTGGGTTTAGGCCCTCTAAAGGCAGTGGTTCCAGCTAGGCAACCTGCTGCTCTACCTCCTGCTCCGTTAGCAAAAAGGACCTGCTTCTGCATCACAACAGGCTGCCTGGAGCTGGTGGATGCTGGATAGAAATGTTTCTATCCTAAAACAAGACATGGTCATCCTCAACCTTCTTCCTTGTCAGCTTTGTTTCCATCCCCATGCCTGCCCCTGGTCACTCTTCCCTGCAGCTGTCTTCCCAGTCCTTCTTTTTGGGAATACAGTGCTCCCTGGGAGGGTGGAGAGGCCCTGGCACAAGTTGCCCAGAGAAGCTGTGGCTGCCCCTGGATCCCTGGAAGTGTCCAAGGCCAGGTTGGACATTGGAACTTGGAGCAGCCTGGGACAGTGGGAGGTGTCCCTGCCCATGGCAAGGGACTGGATGAACTTTGAGATTCCTTCAACCCAAACCATTCTGGAATTCTGTGATAACGATCACACCAGGACCATCCATACCCCATCCAGAAGAAGACACCTAATTTTCTCAGGGCTCTTGTGGCAGCTCTCAAAAGCACAAGAGAAAGATTGCGGCACCTATTAAATGTTGGAGACATTTTATAAAACCATCCCTGCATGAGAGGTGCTCGTCCAGGGGCACCCCTGGCTCAGGTGCTGCAGGTGCTGCAGGTGCCAATCCCTTTGGCTGGAGTGCCCCCAGGAGGGACCTGGCACATCACACACAGAGGTGGCCAGAGGTCACTTCAAGGGCAGGATACTCTCATATTCCCCTGAGGATGGAGCAGATGGAATGCTACGGAGATGCTCTCTAGGGCTCTCCTGCAGCAAGCAATTTACCAATTCAGCCTCAGAGGCATTCCCAAGGATGAGGTGAGTGCAGCCATAAAGGCTGGTTCATGAAAGGGAGATAAAATACACTGTCAAAATATTCTCGTTCTACCTGAAGATGTGATTGAAGCCTTTCTGCACTCGCCCTGCAACCTGTCCTTACCACAGGCAGGGAGATGCCCAGAATGCACAGAGGGTAATTCCCAGGGACTGTAGGAAATTACTCACTTACTGCTGGAGGAGTGCATGCAACACTGGCTGTGCTCTCACCTCTTACCACACAGGCAGAGAATTCCTATCAGCACGCAGAGGCTATAGGGTTACATTTTCTCATCAGACCCCAGACAAACACCACAGATTGCAGACACTGCACTGGCAGCCTTGCAGAGTGAGGAGCTTGGCCTGCAGCATGCACCTCTCTATCTTGCTGTCACTCAGCTGCACTGAAATTTGAAAACAAGAGGTCATGAACTACAGCCTTGCCAGAGTAGGAACCAGAGTACAATCATCATCTCGCTGGCCCACAAGCAGTCTGGAATAAGGAGCAAACTGCAAATATATCTATTTCTGGATCAGGAGTGGTGTGGCCAGCAGGAGCAGAGCAGTGACTCTTCCCATGTGCTCAGCACTGCCGAGGAACACCTTGAGTGGCGTGTCCAGTTCTGGGCCCCCCCAGTTTGGGAAGGACATGGAGGGGCTGGAGCATGTCCAGAGAAGGGCAACAAGGCTGGTGAGGGGTCTGGAACACAAGTCCTGGGAGGAGTGGCTGAGGGAGCTGGGGTTGTTTATCCTGGAGAAGAGGACGCTCAGGGGAGCACTCATCACTCTCTACAGCTCCCAGACAGGAGGGTGCAGCCAGGTGGGTTTGGGCTCTGCTCCCAGGAACAGGGACAGGACAAGAGGACACAGCCTGCAGCTGTGCCAGGGGAGGATCAGGCTGGACATCAGGAAGAATTAGCATAATGTTTTTACTGAAGATAATCAGCAAAAGCAACTGCACAAGTTTGTAATTGTCATTGAAGTAGTTTAACTCATCTGAATAGTGTTTTCTTAATGAACAACTTTTAGATCTTTCAGTAGATTTCAATTTCAGTAAATGCCACAGTGATATTAAAGTCTGCATTTTGCAAAATGCTTTGCAACAGATTTTGAGGCTTATGGGAATACTCGCCGATGTACAGTTCTTGGATGTGTGTGACAAGGATGGCAATACAATTTCAGTACACAAAAAGACAGTGGGATTTAACTGACTCTATTTGAAAGTACATCAAGATCCATAGGAGAATGTACCAGAGATAAGAGGGGCTAAATTTTAATATCCAGAAACTGTCATATGATAAGGTCAATACATTGTTAGCTAATGAAATACAGACTTCATGAATCTCCTGTTTGCTATGGAGCAGGCAGGATGTCAGCCTGTTTTATTAGCTTAATGAGAATTTGAAAATCAAGATATGAGAGAAGGTGGTCAGACCAACAAATGCTTTTTAATTACTCCGAAAGGGATAATCTGTTAATTTAACTTCTCAGCTCCAGACACCAACATAACCAGTGCTGGGGCATCTTCACAGACTTTGGCACCCTTCCTTTAGTGAGTAACAGCCACAAACATTCAAAGGTTTAAATTAGTAAAGTATCTGATTTTATTAAACATAAAATAGGCATCACATTGCACACATTTTCCAGTCTCCTGGGTCCCTGAGGCACTGATTAGACTATTCCTTCAGGAAGCATCCAGGAAAGTCAGGAAAAGGCCTTAAATAAAGGTTTTGATCCATGTTTCCAGCATGGACCCTAACTGATGTGTCCTCATTTGAATGAGAAAAGGAGCGCTGTAGAAATTCAGATCTCTAATGCTGAAAAGAAATAATGCTCTTAGTCATGACTCGTTAGAGAAAAATAAGTCTTATTTGTTGCATTTAGGTTCTTGCTTACTTTCTATCCTGTTGGTGGCTGTTTGCCACTGCTGTCACCTCCACTCCTGTGTATTTGTCCTTCCCACCCCTACCTGGGGTGCTCAGTGTTACCCAGGGCTCCCCACAAATACTGCCACCATTATTTCCTTCTGCTATGGCTTAAACATTTCCTGTGCACCCTCATGCCTTCCCTTTGGCTTTGAGGTGGTTCCCAGGTATAACTGAAGGAAAGAAAAATTGCTAAATATTTATGTCTTCACATTTCTTCATTACTTCTCTTATTTCTTCTTACATCTTGTTTGTAATATGCCTTAACTTCCCTGCTTTTGCTCTGTCCTGGGAACTGACACATACATATTTTCCTTCAGAACGCTGAAATCAAAGGTTTTTTGCAGCAGTTTTCCCCCTGGACGAATGTGGATATCAAAGACCAGTGTTTGTATGCATGCTGCAAACCAAACCCCAAAGACCTCCAGCCTTTGCTGACACTCACAGATGATATTACTGCTACAAGACTGTCTGGTGTGCATACACTGTAGCACCT
The DNA here is from genome assembly GCA_024734555.1 of Trochalopteron elliotii. Classification (NCBI taxonomy): domain Eukaryota; kingdom Metazoa; phylum Chordata; class Aves; order Passeriformes; family Leiothrichidae; genus Trochalopteron; species Trochalopteron elliotii. The sequence goes on along the minus strand of JANPWX010000278.1, from coordinate 796,222 downwards.
TAATTGCCACAGAGTCTGTGTCCACCAGGGCTAAAACTGTCTCTGGAGATGTATTTCCTTCTCCGCTGGTTACTCAGGGGGTCACACATTCCCACAAGACAGCTCAGAGACTGAGGTATTCTGGAGAGACAGAAGAAATTCAGGCGTGAGTATCTGACCCAACAATTCCATGTCAACAAAACACTCACTGAATCAACCAATCCCTCACCTGGATTGATGTAGTCATTGTCTTTTGAATTAAGTGACACCCAGAACAACACGGGCCCACAGCCTGCCAAATCCTGATGGAGCAAACCTAAAATATCTGTTTTCAGCTGTAATTCTGAGAATTCAGGAGATGAAGACCCTGCTGTGAGAAGGAGGGAAACAACCTGTTTAACCTGTCTGGGTCCCTTCATGGGCAGATGCCTCACAAGTTTCATATCAGCTGGAACTGCCAGACAGTGACATCCCCCAGAATCCTCATACAACTCACTGAAAATGGGTCCTGGTGCTCCAGTGTTCCCACAGGCTGAACCTGTGTCCCTCACCACTGCCCAGGGGTCCTCCTGGTGGGCCCCTTCCAGGCCCTCCAGCCTCTGCAAACACATTCAGAGCACCAGGGTAAGTAATGAGATGCAAATGTATTCCTTCAGAGGTTGATTCAAAGACCAGTCAAGTCAATTATAATTAATGTAATTAGTACTGTATGAGCAGTTCAAGGCATAATTCAAGTCAGGTCTCCATCCAGGCAGGCTGTGGATATGTGCAAAGCAGAATTAAAGGGTTTACAAGTTAACTGAGTGTGACAGACAAAAAGAAAGAGAGGAAGGAGATGTGAGGTGATATAAAAAGAGCAGATAATCTGCCACAGAAACCCAGTCTTAATCCTGGGCTTTGTCTGGCGAACCATGCAGCCTTCAGTGGGAATTTCCAATAACAGTTACATCAGCAGTGTGTTCGTTAAACAGTATTTTGAACCTTTATTCATCATGAATTTTCTCTCTCCTTACATTTTTATTCCTTTTCCCCTGCACTGTGCTGGCACGAGCTCGCTGTTTATTTCTCTAGTAAGAGACTGTGTACTGGGGGTCATTCGAGCCAAGTCAATAGTATGACCCAGGAGTTGCAGGCATGAATGAAGGGCTGAACAAAACCCACCATGAGCTTTGCTTTCTTCTGTACCAGTAATTAAAAATGCCTGAGTCACACTGAGAACTGGAGAACTGGTTTGCTCAAGTGTCACATCCAGATGCCAACCCACGAGCCCCTTGCTGTTCACTGGCACTCACCCAAAAGCTCCTTTTTTTCCCTCTTTCTCTCTCTTTTTTTTTTCTTTTTTCCTTTTTCCTCCCCCCCCCCCCGCCCCAGTTCAGAAGGGAGAGTTTCCATGGGCGGAGGGGTTGGGGAGCGCGGGCACAGCGCGGGTGGCTCGCTGGGATACGGAGCGCGGGTGGCTCGCTGGGATACGGAGCGGCTCCCGCTTCCCGCTGCGCTCGACACCCTCTGGCCAGGCTGCAGCCCGGCTGGTGCAGCCAGAGCACCCTCTGCTGCTCTGCTCCCTCCTGCCAGGCAGCCCCTGGCACTGCCAAACCCTCCCCGAAGGCTTGGAGGGATGCTCCGCTCCCAGGCTCGCTCCCAGGCTCGCTCCCCGGGCTCTGCGAGCACACCATCCGAGCTTTGCGAGTGGTGATGGAGCACGGGGTGAGAGCCACGCAGCTTCCATCAGTGATGCTGCAAACCCTCTGGTTACTGCGTCGCAGGATCATTCAAGAAAGGCGGGAAAGTCTCCTTGTTCCTTACTCGGTGTCTGGTGTAGCTGGGGATGCAAGGCTGCACCAGAGCTCTCTGCACGGGCACGGATTTTATCTGGAAATATTTGTAACTGCCCTTGCTATTGGAGCATATGAATGCAATTACAATATTCCCGAAGAAATCAGCCGAGGATGTGGTAAAACAGGGCAACATACAAGGGAATGTGTGTAAGATAATCTCCCTATCATGCACATACAAGGGCACCGAGCTTCCTTCCAGAATCCAGCCGTTCTCCACACTCCCTGCTGCTCCTGGAGGGGGAAGCACAGTCTGGCTGAGGCTGCACTGCTGGCGTGGAGGCCACCAGGTCACCCCTGGAGTGGCCAGGCAGCCACGCCAGGCGACCACGGAGACCAGTGATGCTGAGATCTTTGTAGCTGGAAAAGGCAAGTCAACATGCAAATCCTAGTTAAAATATCTTTATTACCAGCATTTTAATCACTTGCAAAATCTGGACCAGGATCAAACCAAACATAAGGCAGCAGCTGCTGTAAACAGCCGTTGTTGAAATGGAAAAATGATTAGTGCTGAGGGAAGGATGTCAGGCATAATGAGCCTGCCTTGGCTGCTGAGCACCAGGCACAACCTGTGCCTGTCCTGCCCTAAAACCTCTCCTGGTGCAGGGATCCTCAGACCTGTGACCTCTCTGCCAACCTCAGTAACCATGCCTGGCCACATTTACAGCATCAAGGGGTTTTTCTGACTCTGCTTGGAGAAGGGAATGATTCCACTGGTGCAGGAGCCTCTCTCCTGCCGTCACACATGGGAGGGTAACGCTGAGAGTCATTTTAACTTCCACAATTAGGGAAGAGTAATTATCCACCAAAACTTGCATTGAAACAAGGTGTGTGTTAGCCATATTTTGGCTCTGGTATTAATTACACTTTCTTCCCCTCTGCTGCAGGAAGGGACCTGGGGATCCTGGTCCATGGCCAGTTGGATATGAGTCAGCAGTGCCCTAGAGCCAGGAGGGACATCCCTGTCCTGGGAACATCAACCCAGGAGGAGGATTATCCCACTCTGCTCTGGAGCCTCACCTCCAATGCTGGGGTAGTTTGGGGTGCCACAATATAAAAAACCATTAGAGAGTGTCCAAAGGGTGGACATGAGGATGGGGAAGGGTCTGGAGAGGAGCAGCTGAGGGGGGCTTGGTTTGTTCAGCTGGAGAAGACTGAGGGGAGACCTCATTGTGGTCTTCAACAACCTTCTGAGGGGCATCTCTGATCTCTTACTCTCCTGACCAGGAGCATGATCCAGGGAGTGACTAGAGCTGGGCCAGGGCAGATTCAGACTGGATTTTGGGAGAAGTTTCTTCCCCCAAAGGGTGCTGGCACTGCCCAGGCTCCCCAGGGAATGGGCATGGCCCCAAGGCTGCCAGAGCTCCAGGAGCTGTTTGGACACCGCTCCAGGGATGCCCAGAGGGGATTGTTGGGGTGTCTGTGCAGGGGCACAACTCTCACTGTGACACCTCAGTCCTTCTCACTGCACAGAGAGCTTCTCTTCCCCTCCTCATTGACCAGATGCCACAAGAAATTCCCGACGTGAAAGCAGCTCAAATCATGTTGAGCATGAACATACACTGTCATTCCCGTGTGTCACGAGGAGCAGCAGCCAGTTCCTTAAATCATCTGCACTTCAAATGCTGAGTGTCCGAACACGAGAAATGGCTTCAGACAAACCAGCTCTGAGTCCTGTCCGAGTCGGGAGGGGGGAAGAAAACGTTGTTTAGTATTTTTCATTTCCATCAGGGGGAGCCTGTGCACAGAGGATTAGTCCTGGTGACTCTCCAGCCCCAGAGACTTCCCACAACCACAGCTCATTGAGACCTTGTCGTGTGTGAACTGGGCTGGGAGCTCTGTCTCGTGTGAGGGAATTCAGAAACATTTCTGCATTTATAGAACGGTTTGAGCTGTGCTCAGAGTGAGATCTGCTTATCTAATTATGTTAGTGGAAGGTTAACATTTTTGCTTAGCTGATGTATAATTCATACCACCAACAATGCAAACGACACTCTGTGGTTTGGAGGTTGACTCTACCTGGTAAATATTAACATTTGTGGCATGAAAAATAATTAGAGGGTTAGTGTCAAGATCTGTGTCGGGTTATGTGGTTACAGGCTATTGACTGTAGGGCTTGAAATTAAAGACCTTGTTGTAATCAGACTTTACAAAACACCACCATGCATCAAAGGGAAGCAATAGTTTCTATCTGTTACGGTAGCACTTGAGTAAGTAAACTGCTGGTAAAAAATTTCAAAAATTCCAACACTTCCCATTGGAGAGGTGGCAAAAAATCCAATGCAAATTATTAGGTCTTATACAGAGTCAATCAGGTGATAAACACACTGAACTTCCTACACAACATATAAAAAACCTCTGTTGAATAAAAAGCAATGAAAATCTAACACTGCAAAGGCCTCTGAGGTATAACTTTAGAGCTCTACTTCCAGTTCTCTTGGAGGGAAAAATTGGCCTTCATGGTTAAACTTGTCCCGTGTTTGAGAAGAGAGCAGTGACCACCACTGAATACCGTGTGCAGCATCTGCTGAAGTTCCCTCACCCTCATGATCTCCCAGGATTTCTGGGGTAAACCCAAACTCCCACACTCAGCTTAAAGCCTCCTCTTAAATACTTCGAGCCAGCTCTGTGATGCCCAGGAGCAGAAATCCTTCCCAAAAAGGATCACTTGTAATTTTGTTTGAACTCAGTGTTTAACATCTGCTCTGTCACTGTTGTAACAAGGTCAGTTATTAAGACACAATTCCCTGGTTCCTGCCTGTGTACCTGTACTCCATAAAGGTGGCTCCTGAAAACACCTGCTTGTACTCCCAGGGATCTAAAAAGCTCTGATTTGGATGCCTCATGAGAGGCTCAGCACATCAGAAAATCAGGTCTTTGATTTAGGGACCACTTAACGATTCAGGTGTATCTTCTACCAGGTCAGTCTTTCTATGAGATCCAGAACAAATTTGGGGCATATCCCCTCATACCCCAAACTGCAATAATAGATTTGGTTCTTCCAGTACCTTTTCTGTCTCTCAGATCTAGGGCAGGAACACTTTCCTGCATTTTGCAATTTAAGACACAATTCAACAGGGAGACAACTACAGATGAGGCTGTTATAAAAATAATAATATAGTGAATATAAAGTCAGCTCTAGTGGCTTGAGTGCAGACATGAGGTGGCAGGAGTCAAAGAGCTCTTTAATTATAAAATAACTATGGAAAAGGCTGAATTCCATCTTCTGAAATCTTTCCGCTGATTCTTACTAAAATATGTGCTCTACTCCTGCAAGCCTTATAGGCTTAATAGAGGATTCAAAGAAAGTCAGAATGGTATCTCTTGGCTTTAAACATCTCTGGATCTTGAGTGAGCAAATGAGTTGCCAAGGAATAAAGTTCCTTTTTGAATTCGAAGTAAAACACACCTACACCTCCAATCTGGGGACACAGCTACTGAGGAGATCCGATATCACATCCCAGTCTTGTTTCCTCTGCTACAAGGCAAGGGCAGATCAGTCCAAAGAAAACTCCTCAGCAGATCGAAGCAGTTGAAAAAAAAGCATGTTCACTTATTAATGTCTCGTAGTCTCATATGTCTACGGTACAAAGAGAAGTATTTGAACAGCTTAAAAGTTTTATGGTTAGAATAACATTCAATAAAAAATACATTTTTGCAGGCCTGGCTAAGGAACCAGAGGCAGGCAGGAATTCCGGGAAAGCCCCCGTTCCTCTGGGAGGAGCCAGTGGGGAGCAGGGAGAGGGGTCCCTGTGCTGCCCTGGCTCCCCAGAGACACAGGGAAGGGATGCTTGGGATTCTTACCTCTGGAAAAGTCTTCGATCAGGCAGCTGGGCTCAGTCTCAGAGATGCAGCTTTCTGCTAGCAAAATCCCCAACCCAAACGCTGAGTCCTGTGTTTGGAATCTCCCAAAAAATCTGATGTGTTCCGTGTGCCACTGAACCTCCCCATATCTGTGAGCTTGCCTAGAGCAAAGTCATGAACTCTTGGAGCAACAACTGGCTCCTGGACAGAGAGGCTCTGGGCCAAGCTTCAATACCCCCACCCCATGATTTATGGATTGGTATCGAAAGCAGAGCAGCAGATTTACTGTTTCTTGTCATTTCCAGAGCTGAAACCAGGTGAGATTCGGGTTTTTTAATGAGTTTGACCTAGAATTTGAAAATCCCTTTGATGCCCAAATTCAAAGGGAATTTGAGTCAGAAAAATGAGCCCATATGAACCAGACCCAAGAATGCATCTCCTCAAAGCCCTGTGAAGTGAAAACACAACTTTGCAGCAGCTTTTGCTGACATCTTCCCTTGCAGCACCTTTCTAAAATTTTTGACTGCCCCAATGCAAGATGTCCTCACCTCACTATTCACAAATGGCCTTTAAAAATGTTCAGAGGTCTGGTTATACATTACATGAGCATTATGAGAATGCCTTGTCTGGCACCAGCATCTTACAGGCTTTCCAGGAGTTGCTCTCTCTCTCTCTGTCTGCATCAGTCAATGCCAGCGTGAACTAAAGAGGTATTTAAGTGGAGAGGAGTGGGAAATACAAAAAAACTAAAGGAACAAGCTCATCTGTATAGTATTTCTGAGTGTTTCCCTGACAGGTATCTTCTCACATTTGAGAGCACCAGACTCACTAGTTCTCTTGGAGTGGGAAGCCATTCCCTGTGTCCTGTCCTCCTATCCCTTGTCCCCAGTGCCACTCCAGCTCTCTGGAGCCCCTTTATGCCCTGGAAGGTGCTCTGAGCTCTCCCTGGAACCCCTGACTGACTCGAGCCCTGGTTGTGATGCTGAGCTGAGCTCTCCAGAACTGAAGTTCATAGCTTTTCATTTTAGAAACTGCATGTGGCACGAGGTTGAAAATCCCCTCCACTGCAAGTTACCACAAAACTTCTGCTAAGGACAACAGAGGGAACAGAACCATGAAAGAATGAAAGCTTAAAAGTCCCACTTTGGCAGAGCAAACCTGGCTCTACAGCCCTGTCTAAGAGATGGTACAGCAAAGCTTCTTGGAAGCCTCCTGAGAAACTTCTCTGGTGTGTGGCAGTGCCAGCTGACACAATGGAAAGCACACAGGGGATGTTTCAAGAAATCATTTCACTTGGAAAAAAAACTATGAGCAATGCTTTTTTCTGAGAACTAATTTTCTAAATAGGAGGTTCATTTTCTTCTTCAGAACAATTTCTCCCTTCAGCTGTAAACTTGACAATTTACATCTGAAGTAGCCTTAAGATTCTACTAAGTTAAAATCAAGGCAAGTGTTCTGAGGCAATCATTCTTTCTGAGCCATTTCTTCATTGGAAAATGAGAGACCCAACAGAAACTGGAAGATTTTATTGCAAGTGACAGAACATCGGGCTCAGTGATGGAAGCCTCAGCCTTGGTGATAAAGAACATAAAGCTTCTGACTCCAGTTAAGTTTTGTTCCATTTATATGGGCATAGAGTTGGGTCTTCTGAAAGAAAAGTCAAGGCTCCAGGCAGCAGCCATAACAGAGAGACACCACGTGGCAATTGCTTTTATTTCTGTTCCCAAGACATCAATTCTGAAGGAAAGGCTATAGGTGCTGACAAGTTTCAGCACTATAGATTAAACCAAGACAGGAAATATAGTTGGGTTGAAAAACAAACAAAGGAATATTTTAGCTCTCTTGGGAATGAAAGGTTCTTTTGCCTGGCATTATTGATCTTCTCACACAAACCTTTAGCTTTGCTTGGGAGAATACCAGATTCTCCTTGGCATGCCGAGTCCTGAATCCATCATGAAAATCTATTTTGGAAATCTTTCTATCACAGTATTAAAGGAAAAACTTGTGTTGACAAAAGTGCCCATTGTGTTTGATGCAGCCTTTCCGTGTTCATTGCGTTGAGGAATGTGAAGGAGATTGGGACCAAGAGATTTATAAAAGTTAAGCAAACCCTGTCCCTTTAATCTGAAATCTGCCTCGCTTTGCCCTGAGGTTGACATTTATTGTTTAAAAACTTTGAGAAAATGTGCTGAGGAATTGCCCATTCCCATCAGTGCAAGTATGAAATGTTTAAAGTACACATTTTTCATCTGGTGTCAGCTCCAGGCCCGCAGCCAGGTCCTGTTTGACAACCAGATGAGTAACACAAAGGGGTTCCCCTCATGAAAATGTTTGGATGTGGGAGCTGGCACAGCCCGTGGACCACAGCATTCCCTGCCAGGGGCTGGGCTCAGGTGGAGCCCCAGCAAGAGCAGTGCCACACTGAGCCATCCCAGGGAATGACCAGAGGGCAGCTTGGGGGTCATTTTCCATTGCACTAGAATTCCCAGAGCTGCTCCAGGGCTTCCCATGGAAACAATTTTAAGAGGGGAAATGAAAGCAGAGCCCCCATGGGCTGGAGGTGAAGCAGTGCTGGTGTGTGGGTTTGAGATGCTCAGTACGAACACTGCCCCTGCCACAAAGTTCCCCATAAACAAATCAGTGTTGCATCTCATTTCTGCACGGAGTCAAATTAACACACAAAAACAGAATTAATCTCTTTTTATTGGCCAAAATCTGTGGATGAAATAATCTCTACAAGAGCAGGGGGATCACTTCCTCTCCTGAACACAGAAGTGCAAAAACTATATAAATGTATGCTGATTTCTTGGGCAGGGAACAGAAAATAATTTCTGTTCAGAGAGGTTTTAGAAACTTTGTAAACTAAATGGGTAGTGCTCCACTTTGGGTCACACTCATTGCCATCCTTGCATGGTTTGTAGGATTTACTATTGTTAATCACTGCTGACTTCGGGGTTTTTTGAGCTGTACAGATACTCCCACCTCAGGGTCACCCTATAATGGCAAGACCTGTTCCTAGTTTATAGTGGATTGGAATACAAATGTGTTGTTCCCTCCTTATCTTCCCTGTTAACAGTGCAGAGCCAGGGGGTTCAGTTTGCAGAGGGTAGGAAATATTGAAATGGAAAAAGCCAGATTCTCTTCCCCCTGCTCTGAGCTGAAAGCTCAGAGAACATTCCTGTCTGGGACTCAGCATCCAGCACCAGCAGAACAACTGCTGCACTGGGAGCTGTATTTGTTCCAGACATTAACATCCACTAAATGATCATCTTGCCTCCATGATGGGAACCTGCACACATCCAGTAAAAGAGGCTGGAATATCAATAGCAGCAGATTGCCTGGTTCACACACCTGGCAGAACCTGCTGCCGGAGAGTTTTACAATTTGGGGGTGCAACTCAGTTTGGCCCTGCCATGTGGCACACCTTGCTGGAGAACAGAATCAGGAGATGTTGTGCCGGAGGAGCTGACTAAACAGTACTGAAACCCTGGGCTGCTGTCAGACTTGGGAACAGGAGAGGATCTCTCTGCCTTATTTTGTGTCAATCATACATGTTGTCAAGCTGGCTGCCAAATGCATGCTGCCAAGTAACTTGACCTTGTCAGTTTTAAACCACCAATTCTCATCATTACATTACTGAAAACAGCACTGTGCCTGGAATTACATCAGTAGGAAGATGCTATCTGATACAATTTTGTGCCCATATGGAAATCAACAGATTAGTCCACAGCGCCTTTACACTGATTTTAGGTCTGAATTGTGCAGCTCATGATGTTGTAATCATAATATTCTCACCCCTGGGAAAGACTGGGAGGCACCTAAACACTGAAAAAAGTGAGTTTCTTTATTTTATAACAAATATAATACTGCTTCCAAATTCAATTAATGTTCTTTCAGCAGCTGAGTCCAAACCTGTACACTGAGATCAATGCACATTGATCATAGGACCCAAGAAAGGCCTTGTTTTTATGAAATGTTCATCATCCAAAGGGTCAGAGAGCACTTTTGGTTTCAGACACAGGAGTGACTGCACTGAGGAATGGCCAGCTTTGGGACAGAGCAGTAACCCCCAGAGGTAGAAGCAGTCCCTTCTCCCCTGTACCCACCTGAGGGAATACTGACTTCCCTTTGTGTCTCTAATCCTCATCTTTTATCCTTCCACAGTACTTGCAATCACCTACAGTTTATAATAAACATAAAAATGCCTGGATCCCCCCTCCCAGATACACTAAGGAAAAGGAAAACACACAGCAAAACCTCCAAATTCTACTTTTACAACCCAGCAGGGAGAGGTGCAAGCTCCAAACCCTTAGCAATAAACAGAGAGGACCTGAGCATTTTTGCCAGAACTGTACCACTGCACAGTCAGAGGATGAAACAGGTCTGGTCAGTGCTGAGCACTGTGATATCATCCGTAACACTACAGGAAAAGCTTTAAAATCAGATTCCTACAGAAAATAATAAATCATCTGCTGGGATGGCCGGCAGCCAGAGTGACGTTACCAAAGCCCATCTCCAGCGCAGCTGAGCCGGGCATTCCCCAGAGGGGGGTTGTGTTTGGGAAGAGATGCTGCTCCTCCATACCCCAATCACAGCTGGGCCCCAGCCAGAGCTGGCACCCGGCCTGGGAGAGCTGATCCCCTGGGACACAGAGCTGGAGCTCTGCCCTGCTTCAGAGGGAGGAATGAACAGCCCTGAGATGGAACTGCTCCTTCCTGAAGGGCTCACCATGGCCACGAGCTACAAACTAAGTTATGCACGGATTGGGAGCCTCGTGCTTTAGTTCTGCTCCACTTCTGCTGAGTCCCTGCATGTTCAGGAGGAGGAGGTACCTGCAGTCCCCCTGCCAAGGCTGGGCCTCCAGCACGTCCCCCCATAGAGGCTGGAGGAGGATGCTCTGTGGTTTTATGCAAAGAAAAGTTCTGTGTAGACCCCTTAACTGTAAATACTTCTGTGTGCCTCAAAATTAAAATTTGGCCTTGAATTTTATTAAATGTGCCACAGGAAATAAAACCTTCCATGTCACTGATTTGGAGAGAACAAACGGTTCCAGTTGCTTGGTTAGCAGCAAACCCCTCTTATTTCCAAGCCTGGCCATTCCCAGGAGCCCATCATTCCTATGGCAGCAGCAGCAGCACCCATCCATTATTAAAACATTATTTGGTTTAATTACTTCTTTACTACCTCTTACTTCCTGCTGGGCTCTCAGAGAGGCAGCTCCCACCAATAGATTTTGTTTTCTGATTGGTATCTCTATCTAGAGCAACTTCTGAATCCAGGATAAACCCTCCCCACTCAGAAATGTTAATCCCATAGATCCTCTAGCATCTTGTATTGATTTTCCCACTTCTTCCATGGCCTAAGCTGCCTTCCCTGAGCAGTTATAAACTTTCCTTGCCAGAACACCACTTAACCAAAACCCCCAAGTCATCTGCAGGGTCCTGTGTTTTCCAGATTTCCCAGGGACCCACTTGGTTATGTGAAGGTCAAATGTGTTTCTCGAGGTTTTATTCCATGGTTTTCTTCATGTGCTGCAGTCAGGCTCCACTGCACAGACATTTGTGCATGGACTGATCTCAGTGCAGAAACCTCTGGCACTGAAGCCTGGCTGAGTTGCTTTGCCTCAGGGAAGCTGCCAGGTTGAAAGTTACTGCAGGGACTGGACATCAACTCTGAAATCTCCTTCCAAGGTTAAAAGACTCCTAAAACTAATGACAGGTCAGCCTAGAAAATTATTTCTAACTTGGTTAACAGTTACAACAAAAACCTCCACTTTAAAAATTATCTTGTTTATTAAACCCCCAAAATGCCTCTAAACAACCTTTGATGCTCAAACAACTTCCCCTGTGTTCAGGGAAGTCCACATGCATCCATCACATGCACTTTTGCTATTGGAGCAGGATGAAAAAAGTCACAATTTAAATGGAAAATCTACTGGTGAAGTTCCTGGCACACATATGTCTCTACTGGAAATCAGTTCTGTGTGTGACAGCTGCTCATCCTCTGCCCTTCTGGCTCAGAGACCTCTGGGCTTCACTGCTCTTCTCATTTGACACCAGCGGTTTTCATAGGCTCTTTCCCAAGGGCTTTGAAGAACCTGTATCCATCTTTCTCCAAAAATACCACCCACATAACACAAGATGGCACCGCTGACCACCTCAGGGCTGAAGGTGAGCCCAGGTATGCAAGACAGGTTTAGATCTGTTTATTCAACTCATTTATGAAAAGCCTCTCCTGGTCCTTCCTCCCCATCCCTCACTGTCCTTTGTCACAGACACAAATCTGTCCTCTTGCTTCATCTTCCAGCAGTCCCCTGGCTAAAACAAGCTAAAATCTTCCTCAAGAATTTTGAATTCCCTAATTAAGGCTGGCAATACCCTGATTGATAAATGTGAAGAAAAGGAGTCATAATGCATCAAAGACTCACTCAGTGTAGTCCCACATCTCTCTTACTTTGGAGTACAAGCAACTTCCAAGCTTTGCCTCAGTGAGAGGTGAACAATGCTCCACAAAACCTCCTGTGAACTGAAATTCAGAGCTCTGTGGAGTCTGAGTGAGCTGCCGGCCTGGACTGGGCACTCAGCACCACCAGGCTGGAATCAGCCCTTCCTGATCATCACACAAAACTCCTCTGACGGGACCAGGTTTCAGTCACCACCAATCTGGACCCCATTACTAAAGGCGGAAACAAAAATAGGTTGACTTGATATTAGCATTTCTCTCGAGTCCCTGGGAAGCAGAAAGACTGGGGGAAGGGTGAATTCCTTCCCTATACAACTGAGAATTACATCCTTTCTCTGGAATGTTTAAGCTAATTTGGAGAATTTAACAGATATTAATGGTCTTGCTGCAAAGTCATACACACCAGTCCACAGCCTGAGATTAATTACTTGTGAATCTTGTTCTATTTCCATAATTCTCTCTTGAAACAAGGCATTTTTTATAGCACTTTATACCTTTTTTTTTTTTTTTTAAGTAGATTCCCCAAATCGTTGCCCTTCTGTGAAGTCTGTGGCATTCCTTAAGTTGTTTTATACCTAGACAGGACTGCAATCTCCAGAGCCCACTCAAAGATACATGCTCCTGGTTTCTTTTTCCTTGAGGATACACAGGCAGAACTTGCCCTGTATGTATTCTCCAGGCTCACATTTTCCAGCACCTCCCCTCCCCTTAGTGCTTCAAAGTGCTTCTGCAAAGAATCCAAACCCACAGGCCAAACTTCTGTGGTTCTCACAAAATACCTCCCAATCACAACTGAACAACCAACTGGCTTTACTGGGCTTGAATCTCACCCTCAGCTGCAGAAAAACTCCTTGGCTTTCAGCTGAGCCAACTCAGACATTGTCCAGCTTTGCCACTTCACTGCTACTGAAAAAAAGGTTCAGCAAATCATCTTCCAGGGCCATACCTGGGTATTTCTAGAAAGGTTCCTCTTACACTCAAGTCCAGAGTTACAGAATCATCCCAGAATCACAGAATGGTCTGGGTTGGAAGGGACTTTAAAGCCCCTCCCATTCCACCCCCTGCCATGGGCAAGTTCACCTTCCACCATCCCAGGCTGCTCCAAGACCCAATGTCCAACCTGGTCTGGGACACTGCCAGAGATGAAGGAGCCTCTTTTGCCCTCACTAACATGTGAACACATCAAAATTATAATTCTGATAAAAACCCAGTGGCTTATAAAACTCACAACTTATCCAGTATCAAGTGAGTAATTTCATCTTCTATTACACGCACCAGAGCTTTGCTGTTTAGGCAGTGTCCCAGCAGGGAAACCTGCAGGCCTCATTTCCAGTACTCCTCCCATACTGGGACGAAGGGATATCAAGCATTGGTGTTGTGGGAGAGCATGCTCAGAGTGTAAATGTTTGTGGTTGAAACACCAGCAAAGCATCTCCTAAGAAGTGCATTTGGACTCAAAATCAGGTTTAATCCCTCTTTTAATGAGTGTTTCAGGGATGTTTTCACCAGGACATGAACAGAAATCAAGTCGAAACATTTTTCCTATCAAAAGGAACTCAGGTGTAATCCCAAATTGCAGATTTTTCCCGAATTCATCCTCTTTGATTCCATTTGGTTCAAGTTTGGTACTCGCAGCAGTGTCTCCGGGTTCCCAGGCAGCAGCAGGAGTGACCTGTTCCCTGGCAGGGGGAGCTGTTATGTTTCCATCACAATGCACAAACTCCACTCTGAGAGGGTGAGCAGGCAAGGGGCCAAGAGCAGAATGAGTCTGCTTTACAATCATTCCTGAGCCAAGATATTTGCTTTGCTTTTCAAAAGCATGAGTGGTCAGAAAGCCCTGCTTGGAAATTGAAACCATCCTCCACGCAGCTCACTCTGTGCAGTGAGGCTGAGCAGCCTGTGGATTACATGACTCATGCAGCATGGGGACTGCAACTGCCCTATCAATAATGCTCTCAGCTTATATTTCTCATTTGCACCTCGCTGCTTTTCCTGCCTTGATCACTGAGTGAGGACCAAAGCTGCAGGTCCCTGCAAGGACCCATGTGCTGAGGAGCTCACTGGACAGTCCATCCCCATCTCCATCACTCTGGGACAGCTGCTGCTGATCCATCTGCCCTCCCAAGGGGCCTGAGCAGCCCCTGGAATCTGTGGGGGAGCACTTGGGGTGTGTGGGACAGCCCTCTGTGCTGCAGCAGCCCGTGCCACGCTGGGGTTTGCCTGACACTTTTCCAGCTATCCAGAGCTTTCTTTCATCTCAGGAGCAGCCTGAAGTATTTCAAGCTGTAGCATTTCAGGTTTATGGCTGTCCAAATGCTGCAATGTTCTGCTGGTATTACGATAAAAATCCAAAGGGAAAAACTTAAGCTGAATTAATTCCATGTAGATTGTGATTCTCCATGGGTTAACTCAGTTTCTTGTGCTGACTCAATCAAGTATGGCTGCTCCTGCCTGCAGACTCTGGGTTACAGCCCCACTGCCAGGTATTAGGGCTGATCTCTTCGGGTAATTTATGAGGAGGGATAAAAGTTGGGGACAACATATTTCACTCTGCTTTTTAAAACACTGAGGCTCCATCGTGCTCAGGACAGGCTCCACCCCACCCATCCCTGCTTGCCCACAGTTAACTGGGACCCCACAGTGACTGGTGCTGGTTGGAAATGGGAATCTTGGTAAAGCCCACAGTGTTTCATATCCACAGGCTATAATGTCCACAGCCTCCCTCCCTTGGCAAGCTGGCCTAGACAGTGAGTCTGATTGGGAATTAATTAAAACTGCAGTCTGGGGATAACGGCTGCCAGGATGGAGCTGACGTCCCTCCCCAGGTGCTTTGGGCTCTGCCACATTCCACTCCACTCTTTCTCTTATCACAGCCACTTGCACATCTCCGAGACCACAAACCTTATATCCAATCCACAGCTGAGCATTTCCTTTTATTTCTGCAGAGTGCCTTGTGCACTGCATGTGGCATTTCCCTTTACCCTAAAAACCAGAATAAAATCCCATGGACCTTGCCCAAGTTAGAACATCCCATCCCAGCAGACCTTCTGAAGGCAAGCAAGCTAGAACAGGCCAGGAAATGCACAGAATGAGATGTGGCTACTTTTAGGCACTCGACAGCAGCCATAGAACAAACTTGGGATGCTCACAACAGGTGGCAGCTGCTTACAGGGACGTTGAATGGGCCCCACATGCTGCTGCTAATGAAATAATCTGAGGTCAAACCAATATTTGTGTAGAATCACTGTGTTTATCTCCATACGTCAAGATAGCACACACAAATATTTATCTTCCCTGAAACCATTTTAAACAGAGTATTCCTACCGATTGGAATGCTGCCAAAATATTCAACAGTCACTTCCTGGAGTATCCTACAATTCCCGGGACAATTTGCTCTGTTTGCAGCTGGATAAAGCCAGGGGCCCCTCCTGCAGCCCCGTCTGGCTCCACAAGGGCTTTCAGCACATCTCGAGTTGTTATTACCAGGGCTGCCAAGTCCACAGCCCAGCTCGGAGCTCAGTCCCTTGCTGCAGCTTCCAAAGGCTCCCGCTGGAATGTCCCTCGGGTTCCCAGGCTTTGGTGATGTTTCAGTGGCACAGAGAAAGGCAGGCCCTCACCACAACAAAAGGCAGAGCACTGTGCTGGAATAACTGGAATTCTCTGCCCCACAGAACATGTGTGCTTTGGATGGGTTTTCCCACAGATTCCACCTTTCTGGAGCGGGTTGGGATGCGGATCAGGACTGGGAATTGTTCTCGTTCATGGGGTCACTGCGTGAACAGAGCTGAACATCACAGCCTCACTTACAGGATCTCAGGCTGGTGCAGAATGAGGGGAAACTTCACACGTGAAAGCAGCAAAGTCCTGAGCAGGTACTACTGCTGCTCACCGCGATTACTCACGCACACCGCAGAACACGCCACCACATTTTCCAAAAGCACTTCACTGCTCAATGGGGTGTTAGGTACTTGTGATTGAGCTCCCAGGAACACCTCTTGGCACTGACAGCTCCCAGTGTTAACCCTTCAGCCTCAGAAATATTCAGTGATATTTGTCACTGAGAAGACTCCACATCATGAGAGAAATTTTGCTGCGCTGGGACTGACTCCTTGTATACAAGAATTAATGCACAGCTATACGTGTGTGTACAAATGTGAGCATCAATGCACTGACAGAGCTAACCTGGCAATTTAAATCAAAAACTGAAATGAGTCTGCAGCATTTCTAAATTAACCTGCTGCCATCTGCTTTCCAAAGCGAGGTGGGTGTAACATTAAAACACAAATTTGCCTCCACGACCCCCACATTCAGGATGTTGAGCATTTAAGGTTAGGATTGGAAAGGCTGATAAATGAAGGAAAAGTGAAAAATTGCCTGCAGTGACCTCTGGAGTATTTCTGCTGTCAGAGACCAGCAGCCAAACGTCCTTAAGTTGTGAGAAAAAGATAGAGACAGATGCAGATACAGATACAGATCCCTGCTTGTGTGCAGACACATCAGCAAGTACCAGGCTTCTGCATCTCTCCCCAGATGAGAGAGGATCATCCAGTGGAGGTCAGTGGGAAACAGACGTCTCCACAGAATATCACCCAAATAACTTCAGAGATGCTGGGGACAACTAAAGCAGGTGGTACCCAGCAGCCAATAGGTTATAAAAGAGCTTTAATGTGACACTGGGTTTTACTCAGACCAGTGTGACCGTGAGTATCCTTGTAGACAGTTCTGTTTATCCTCCTGACTGAGGTAAATATGTCCATGATTTATCATGGTTTTCTTTTTCAATTACAAAATGCCTTTAAAAGCCATTTTCATACCATCATCCTTGCCTGTGATAGATTAGCAAGTGTGTGTGGGGGAATTCACTTTACAACACATGTAAGAGATGAGGCCTTTGTTTTCGAGACCCCCAGTAAAATTCAGGGGTTTTCAGCTAACCAGTTACTTTGTTGCTGGTTCACCCTAGGACACCATCCCTTCATAAAAAGTGTCAGTTTATGCCCCAAATTGGCTGACCAGGGTCCCTGGGTGTGAGTGCTCCACAGCCAGCAGTTCCTGCTGGAGAATCCACAGGAAGGCAGGAACAGCCCCTGGGCACAGCCCTGGGCACAGGATCCCCTGCACCTGGGAGCTGAGCAGAACCAGCAGTGGCTGTGAGAGGAGGGCTGGGGCTATTTACCAATGTCAAATTATAGAAATTTCTGTGGTATTAAACACCAGCTTGCACATTCCACAAAGAGGTTTGGGGTTTTTTTCCTGCTCTCTGGGCTGTCAGAAAGGATTTGGATGAGGTCAGTCTCTGAACACAGAACATTAAGTCTCAACTGAAGGAAGGACACAAAAGCTACATCTCTACTGTACAGCATGTTGCATATTGTGCATATCAGTTTGATTTGTTTTATTACCAACAATTACCAGCTCCAGGCAGGGTGACCTGCTGAACGAGCTGTCTGACACAGTCATTAGTCACAGCTCAGCAGACACCAGGATAGAGGGGGATTTGGATCCTGTAAAGCAACAGGCACTTATCAAACAGATGAAAAACCATAGACTAAGCACAAGCAGCACTGTGGCTGCCAAGGGGGGAAGAAACCTCCTGAAATCTGGAATGTGTTTCTACTTACTGTCCATCCTAGTAAAATAAAATTATCTCTCATTTGAGCATATGGTTCTGCTTAGACAAGAAACTGTATATATTGGTCTAAATCCAGAATAGCCCTTCTGACATATTACTCAGTATTAGAAAATCACTACAACCTGCGTGCTCTGTAACAGTTCCTAATGCTAAGTGCAACAAACCTTCAATGAGCTTTCTCCTCCCACTCTCCTCCCCAGCTTTCTGTCCTGGACCCATTTCATTCTTATTTTCTCAGATTGATACCTTTCCTATATCCTTCTCCTTTATTTTCTCCATCCTGACACGCATCTCTTCAAGAAGGGATTATGGCTTTTCCACATGAAAAGACTTTCAGCAGCATCCCAGAGTTCCCAGTTTGTGTGGCAACCTGCTGATTGCACAGAGACTGAGCTTTCAGATGGTAAACACCTCATGCAATAATCTGCATGTGTATTTTTAAGGCCTTTATGTATTGTAACAAATTGCTTAGCTTTTATTTGAGCACAGTCAGAGGGACAGAGGAAACTCCAAAGCTTTGGGGTGCTCAGGTGATAAAGGAGATGGAGTCTCCAATTTCCAAAGTAGATTTCTCTGAGAATGAAGAAGGCCTTGCAGATGATGGACACTGAATGGGACCTCTCTGAAGAGAAGCTGGTTGACATTTCTCTGCCTGTATTTCCCAGCTGAGAATGTATTTTAGGCATGATCCAATATTTCCAGAGGAGCATACTTATTTTCAGAAAATGGCATCGTGAAAGAAATATTGAACTGAAACATTTCAGCAAGATCAAAACATTTGAATGGGGAAAGCTCATGATGTAAGAATGGATATGGATGGGAAAGGAGCCTTTGCCAGGAAACCACGCAGTCAGCTGGGCCTGGGCTGGATCCAGCTCTGTCAGAGATGGATTCATTTCTGCTGGGCTCTTCTGCAGCTCCCAGAGCCCAGCAGCCACGGGAGGAGGGGGCAGTTCCAGGGCACCTGAGCTGGGATGAAACGAACTCAGTGCCCTGGGTCTCTGAGCTGTGTCTGCAGCAAAACCTTCCTGGGGTGAGCTGGGAGAGCCCTGCAAACTCTGGCACCAAACACAGCCCAGAGCTGCCCCTCAGCCAGCACAGAGTGAAAATCTGACCCACAGCAGGGGCAGAAAATACCCTAGAAGTGGCAAGGGGATGCACCAGTATAGCCCCTGGCTCCACTGCTTCTAAGAGCTGAGACTGAAAAGCAGAGATTTTCCATGAAAAATCAGCTTCTTAGCTGAGTAAATGAACATTTATGCACATGAGCAACAGGTAAATACAACTGCATAAAGAAAAATGCAAAAATAATTCCTTGGAGTTTTCTTAAAAGTTATTTTAGCAAAGCATTGGACTGGCAAAATCCCTCCCACTTCTCATAAGGAAATGATTCCTTTGGGACCATGTTCATCTCTGTAGACTAAGAAGTTATCTGCTAAAATTCATCCCAGCTCTTAGTTCCTGTTTAATTTGCCACCCATCAATTCAAGCCGTGCTGTCTGAGGAAATAGGCAAAATCATCCAGAAGGATAAAACTCCAGCCATTTCAAGACATAGAGGAGAGGAAAGGGGATCTCTTGGGATCTCATGCCATGAGGTAAGAGTCCTTTCTGCACTCCAGGATCCCTCAGTCTGTGCCAACAGAACGGATTCTTCCTGCATAGAAAAGATTCCCATAGACCTCAGCCAAGACAAGGATTTGTGCCAGGGATGAAGGAGCCACAATTACTTGTGTAATCCTGCTAGAACAAGCTTCAGCTACTGACAAGGCTTCCACAAGGGTTGAGTTTAGAGTGAATGCCTTCAGAACTTCCCAAAGAGGGAAAAAAGGGTATTTTGTAGAGTAGACACCTTCATCAAAGCAGGACTGAAACCCAAATCTCCCAGGGAGCAGTGCCCGGCAGCAGGAGACAGGCTGGGATCAGGCAGATGCATCACACCCCAGGCAGGAAGCTGGAGAGCAGCTCTGCAGGAAGAGACCTGGGGCATCTAAAAACACCTCTCACATCACATCCCCTTCAAATCCAGTGGGATCAGAGGAGATTTCCATGAGAGAATGCCAGTGTTTTCTGCAGGCTCTATAGAAGTAATTGCTCTGGTTTGTTTTGGTGAGATGAAGTTAATTTAGACAAAGTGTACAATAAATTAACAACCATTACCAGATGAGGACTTTTTGACCAAGCAAGGCTGAGTTAAGCCCTTCTCTCACAGTGGAGGAGCAGAGGCACCACGTGGTTTGTTGGCCAGAGCTCTCTCCTCTTGGAGCAGCATGAGCTGCTTTGTGCCAGGGGCCAAACCCTCACATGCCTCTGAACCCCAGCACACCCCACAGTGCTTCATCCACTCACAACCCTGGGGCAGAAACCAAACACACACCCAGGCCCCTGGCACTTCAAACCTGTCCCCGACACCTGCTTGGGTTGCTGGGGGCTGTGCCCTGGCCGTGGGCCAGGCGTGAGCTCAGCCCTGCAGCTGGACCCCCCCGACACATCACAAATCCTGGCCAGGCAGGGCACGCTCTGGCCCCACCAGATGCTCTCCTTCCTGCTCTTCCATCCATCAGCCAGCGGGGAAAAGGCAAGGAATGACAGCTGAGGAGAAAAGGTAGTGGCACAGCTTGGGACAAAGTGTAAAGGTGTCAGCAGAGGCACAGAGCAAGGTGGCAACCTGAGGGCAGCTGGGCAGCGAAAAGCACCCAGTATACCTCCTGACCAGGGAGGGAACTGGGATGGCAAAGCCAGGATGAGGAGACCAAAGGAAAAGAGCAGGGATGAAGGTGGAGGGAAAAGAGCAGAGCTGCACCTCAGCACAGCCCTGGCTCCCACATCCCTGGATGCTGAGCCTGAGCATCCTCCTGCCACAGGAGAAAGGTTTGGAACAGGGCAGGGCCAAGGCACTGCTTCCTCTGACAGACATGCTGCCATACCTCAGAAATTTCCTGGGGATATCCCTGTTTTGTAGAGTAGCAACAAATCAAACCTTTCTGTGACAGCAGAGCTGGAACAGGGACACCGAGAAGTCAATAGGGGATAAAACCTGTGGAGGTGTTTCCTCATTTTGTGATAAATGCCAGCTAAAGCTGACCACAGGTTGAAGATGTGAAAGCTCCTGCACCAGCTGGCATGAAAACTCTCACCATTATCCCACTGTCCCAGCAGGTGGCAGAGAGCCTTGAGTGAGAGGTAACTGAAGCAAATATTAGGTAAAATCAAGATTGATTGCTACATTTGGTTCTGTTTTTACAAAGCTGTTGTGCTAAAGGGGCTATAATCAAATAGAAGGTATAAAAAAACCCAAAATGATTTATTTTAAGGAAAAGTCTGATGATTTTAAGTAGAGAATGTTGTTGTGTGCTCACTTCCCCAGCAAAGGACTGGATATGAGGGTTTTCCAAGTAATTTAATCTTATGTTACACATTAGTGGAAACATAGCAAAGAAAATGCCCAAAGAGAGAAGGTTCTCTAGTTGGAAAAAATATCACAGCACCCCATTCTCCTCAAAAAAAACCCACACCAAAACAAAAGGAAAACAATCCCAAAAAACCCCCCAAACCTTGGCCCATGGCCTCAAAGCCACCACTTCCCTGGCACATCTGTGCTCAGACCACAGACAGACCCCTCTGTTAGAGCTGTACAATAAATAAATCAATCACCCTAGAAATTCTGTGATACTGATTTGTATGAACAGCAAAAAGAAAGCAGAGAAAAGGGCAGATCCCCGGCAGCAGATAAACAAGAATCCTGGGGAAAAGCCTGGTCTGTTGTCCCCATTCATGTCTGGCTCTAAATGAGTCCCAAGTACCATCACACCCAAACATAATCCTCAGCACACCTGCCCTGTACAGAGCCTCTAAGATGTGTTTGCTCCTGCAACCCAAATTTGTTTTGTCTTTCCCCTCCAAAGGTAAACCCCACCGTAAAGATGAAGACAATGCGCAAAATTAAGGGTGGGGGGGTGGGGGGGGGAGGGGGGTTATGGAGCCAAATTAGCAGAAATCCTTTCAATATGAGACAAAAAACATATGTGAGACCATACTGCCTGTGTTGGAAGCACAGGGAATTCATTTACATGCCAGAATGCTAGAAAGTGGATTTTTACCACATTCCAGAACTTCCTGTTACATAACAAGGAATGGGAGCTGTATGGGGAGCTCTGGGGTGCCACCCCAACCTGCAGGCACCTCACTCCTCATCCCTTGGCTTTACACAAAGACCAATAACACAGAATAATGGGTTATCCCTTCTTATTCAGCTTAAAAGTAGAAAGAACCTGAATTACTGAAAATCACTGGGCCTGATTTATAAATCAGGGTCTGGTGTAGCCCCCTTGTCTCCAGCAGCCAGAAAGAATGAACAGCAGGGGAGTGGTTGATTCAAAGACCTAGAAGGAAAATAGTGATGGATTAAGAGCATCAGGAAACATCCAGTGTAGTTCCAGTCTTATTCAGACACCAATGGAAGCCCTTGCCAAAGTCTCATCAGCTACCAGAATACAACCAAATCCACGTTTAATGTCTTCACTTTGAGGGTTAATCAGGGTGCCTGCCATTAGGGGGGAAGAAATCACTAGTTGTTCCTGTTTGAAGTAAAAAGAAAAACAGGAGAAAAATGACTTGGAAAAGGAATCACATTACATTACATTACATGCAGAAACTGGAGAGCATTTAAAGTTGAGAAAACAAGCAAGTGTTAAATAGGGGGAGTCCAAAAACATTCCCTTCTGTAATTCTCAAACCAGGCCCCTGCACTTTGCCACATTAGAGCATCACCAGTGCTCTGTGCAGGTGTCTCAGGAAATGCCACAGAGGAGAAAACTAGGATGAAATACATGTCACAAACACATCAACTATGATAATTTATTTGATTTTTATTAAAATGTTACATATATATGTATATATAGCATCCTCAAAGAATAAATTAGAATAAGAGTTGTTTGTCCAGTAAAGCATTTTGTTGGAAAGAGCAGCAAATTCTGTCACAGCATTTCCATCTGAGGATACCAACCAGACACTTCTCTGAGCAGCTGATGTGCAGAAGCTCCAGCTAAAGGATAACGTTTGTTATAAATACTGAATAAATACTGGCACCTCTGTTTTATCTGTCTCACAAATGAATGGGATTTTTTAAGAACTCCTCTGTTTCCAGAGTACAAAAATTCTATCCCTGAATCTCTGCACTGCTGAGCATCTTTAGTGTTTATTTGTACAGTTTTTATTGTAACTGAGTCACATCGAAAAGGATTCCTTATTCTGGAATAATTATAAAATACACAGCAGAAGTAGCAAAGGCTGGCAAAGTATCACACAGTGGCAAGAAATACAGTGAATTATTATGATGATAATCCAGCTATTTTATATCTACAGTTCTTGAAAAAAAATGCTATTAAAGGCACATTTTCTTCCAGTTGTTTTAGCATTTGCCTCCTCCTGGAACATCACTTAAGATGTTTGTTTGATTTTCCTCATTTTTGTAATGCTGCAGAAACTAGGCCAAAGCACATTTTAATGTCAGCCAGGTCTGTGCTTTGCAGCTCTGTGTGGCTGCAGCATTTAGAGGATGTCTGGTAACCCATGGCAACTACTCAGAGTTATTAGCTTCTCTGCAAAGTTGGTGATTCCCTGTCTAATTAAGGGGAAAGAAGCTGTGAGTTGGGAGGGGAAGATGGTTCATTTTATGACCTCTGTCCTTGAAGTGTTCCATAAAATTATCCTGCCACTTCTGGATGTTATAAACCCACTCTGCTTGGATGTGCCTCCAGTTCCACGTGACCCCAGCCCTGCTCTCGATAGAGGCTCTGCTCCAACACGTCCCACCCAGCAACCCAAACCCACCCACGCTGCCCAAAGCACACAGGATGTAATCACAGTGACCCTTGGAACAGCTCTAGAAATATTATGGTACAATAATTAATTACTAGCAATTGGTATGTACACTGAACAACTGAATTTATTCTGTTTACAATTTCTTGCAAGAGGTGCACCCTATGGTGGCACAGCATTAAATAGAGCTGTATACCTGGGGAGGTGTTGGGGGTTTTTTTCCCAGAACACAAAGTATCCCCAGAGCAGACCCTGTGCCTCACTCCACATCTTTATCCACCAGAATATTGTTGAGTTTAATGGCCTGAATTGCTCCCTCTCCCTTTGCTCCTCAGATGCTGCATTTGTGTAGCAGCTTTGTCCCTAAAAACTCCCCCAGCCTCAGACTCCCCTGCCCCTGCACGCTTTAGAGCTCTATTTTCACTCACAATTAACTTTAACAACTTATCACTCATCCACATTGGGCTTAAAGTTTTATGTTTAGTTTTATGTAAAGTTATATTCACTCCCCCTGAGCCAACTCCAGCACCTCTTTAAAGTTCAGCCAATTTTCCTTCATAGGCCATTTTCTAATAAACAGTGTCAGTCTACTGCACTTAATCTGTTCCGCATTTTATCTGATTGAAAACTTTTGAACCTTAATTCACCTGTTTTTACATCAAACCTCCTACCACGGCTGGAACTGGAAACAGCAATCCCCCTCTACCTTAAGTGGGTCACAAAATGTCTTCCCAAGGCAGAAAATCCAAACATTTTCTTTGATATCTTTACCCATTATTTGTAATATCACTGTCCTGACGAACTAAACAAAGGGAATTTATTTATATTTATAACATACTGACAAGTTTTGTGTGAATGCATTGGACCCATGTAACGGCAGAAACATCATGATCACCATTCTGGATTCCTGCAATCTACCAGCTCTAGGCAAATAATTTTCCATTAAAAAAAAATCATTGCCCCAGAAATCCCTCATTAAACAATGAATTACCCAGACAGGAATACACCACCCAGAAGTTAATTCTTATTTTTCATTTCCATCGATCTATTTTCTACAAGGTCTGGGCATTTTGCTGAGCATCAGTCCTGCCCTGGACCCCTGGATCCCTGGGATTCCCTTTGCTCCCTCCTGTGCTGTGGGAGAAGTCAGAGAATCCCAGGGTCATTGAGGCTGGAAAAGACCTCCAGGGCCATTGAGTCCAAGCTGCTCAACCCAAAATCAGGCCCAGCAGGAAGGGGGTTCACTTGAGCTGTTTGTTCACCTGAAGACAGAATGCAGGAGGGTCTGAGGGAGTGTTCAAGCCATGATGGTGTTTATTTTGAGGAAAGGTTACTGCTGGTTCTTCTGAGGGCAAATTTTGTAAAATTTTTGTCTATATTCCAGAACACATGGAAAAATGCCACATTACCCAGCTGAGAAATTCCTCGTGCAGGTATCAATGCTGAGAACCCCATTATTTTAGCAGTGACAGTCCATATGCACCTGCTGACAGAGCTGATTTGACTGCACTCCCTGTTCTTGGAGACACCTCAGCCTCAAGAAGCTGCAGAGGGAGCAGGGGTGTGCTCCCACATGTGCTCCCTGACTCTCCATCCTGCATCTGCATTCCCATCTGCACCAGCCATGAGCAGCCTTCCCAACTTTCCTGCCTGCAGACCCTACAGCCCCTGCCAGCACTGGCTTTGCTGGGGATCCAGGGGCTGCTCCTCACCTCACACCTCGCTGTACTGACCCTCGGGAACGGGGTAAGAGCAGAAGCCTGAGAGGGAATTGATGACATTTTGTTGACAAATCCTAATTCCAGTGATGCAGACAGCAATGCAGAGATGGAAAACAGGCTGGGATGGTCATCCCAAACCCATCCCAATACCAGCTGGCACAGGGCCAGAATGCCCAGTTTTCCCCCACTTTCTTCCCTCAACCCTGTCAGCATTGCCCATGGTGAGCACATGAACCCACAGCAGGGCTGAACTCAGGTCTAAGATTCCTTCCCCTGAACGTCCCTTCCCTGGGTGCAACCAGGAGTTTAAATGTGACCCAGGTGTGACCCTGCACATGGCATGGGCCCAGCCTGCACTCCAAGGTGGCACAGGCCCTCTGGAGAGGGAATGCCACCAGCCAAGTGAATTCCTGTGTCATGGCAGCTCTGCCTGGCATGAGAAGCAAAGCTGTCACACAGAAAAGCAAAGCCCAGCAAGATTTTGGGAAGAAGAAGAAGTGGCCCTGGTCCCAGCTGTGTCTCTGCTCCCCTTGTTCAGGTCCTCCCTTTCTCAGGCTGTGAGAGCTGATCACGAGCTTTGATACCTCCTGCAGGGTGAAGTTACCCAGCAATTACTGAAATCAATTGGCAAACTTCGTTTCCATTTCAACATCTAGCATCAGGAGCTTTCCAAGAGTCTGCTTCTTCTCGGGGTCTTTTTCCCCCAGCATGTTTTTAATTATGGCCCATGCTAATTTTAACGAGTTGTCTGCCTTCAGCTCTGCATGACTGTAATGTTCTCCAGCTGATTTTCAAAAATCAGAAGGTTTTAACTTTAGCAGGCGGCTGTTTTTGTTGAAAAGGCAGCTTGAAAAGGGCCCGGTAGCCGGCCCTCCTCTGCAAACTGCAGCACCCTGCATTCCATACAGGAGAATTCCCGAGCCCTCTGCAGCCCGGGATGGATCTAGGCACTGTTGCATTCCAGACAGGAGAACTCCCGAGCCCTCTACAGCCCGGCAGGAACCCTCCAGGGCACTAACCCCTCCTCCGCAGGGCTGCACTGGCACGAACACACTTGAGCTTCCCAGCGCTGCATTTTTGACCTCCCTGGGCTGAGGAGCACGAGAGACATTGATCCTCAGAGATGACAATTCCCAAAATTATTTTGAAAGAAAATTTCCCAGAGTTTCCCACTAAGGGTTATAAAAGATAAATATGCAATTAGATACTTAATTATTCATAGAATCATAGAATTGATCAGAGAATTGTTTGGGTTGGAAGGTATCCTAAAGCTCATCTCATTCCACCCCCTGCCATGAGCAGGGACACCTTCCACCATCCCAGGTTGCTCCAAGTTCTGTCCAGCCTGGCCCTGGGCACTGCCAGGGAACCAGGGGCAGCCACAGCTTTTCTGGGCACCCTGTGCCAGGGCCTCCCTATCCGCACAGGGGAGAATTATTTTCCTAATCTGTGATCTAAATCCACTCTCTTTCGGTTTAAACCTCCCCCCCTTGTCCTGTCACTAAAAGCTCTTGTAAATTATCTCTCCATCCTTACAATGGAGAAAAAGGAGCTCAAAAGGGAATTCCATTGGATTTAGCCAGAGTTGGAACAGATTCTCTATCTGCAGTCAGTTCTTGTCCCTCTCTATAAACACAGAGCAGCCACCAAACTCCTCCTCCCCTGCATCTGAGGGGAAGCTCCCGCATTACAAATTAATGAATGATTTATTGGCTTGTCATTATTCATGGCAATAAAATATTAGCATGCTCTAAATAAGTAAAAACATTTTTGCAGCTGCTGCAAATGTTTCATTCCCAGCTGTAAGCTTGGCCCAGAGCACGGGGCCCTGTACCTCAGTGCCAAATTCACAGTGAAGTAATTAGTACGTTAAAAAAACTACACCTAATGCAGTGCTCTGCAGCCAAGGCTTTAGCACAAGCAGTGCTGATAGCCATCCACAAACACAAATGTTTTCCAGGCTGCTCCATCCAGACAGGTAACCCTATCCCTCATCCCAAAGGTGTGGAAGAGCAAGGATGAAGTGTTACAGAATGGGAGCGACGTTGCATGTTACAGATGTGTAAAACAGCTGGGCAAATGATGTCATTAAAAATACTTTGCCACCTCTGCTACTTGCTGTTATTATTAAAAGCAGACATTAAGTTTCTTTACCCAATCACTCTGTGTGAACCTGTTGTGTCGAGTGCTGGAGTCCATTCTGCTCCTAATTACCAGAGACAACCTGCAGCTGCTCCCAAAAACTCCTCCCCAGCTTTGAACTTGCCCTGATACAGCACAGGTGTGCTTTGCTTCTGAAATGCACATTTTTATCTGGACAGCAGAGCCTTCTGAAGAACCCAAAGGTACTCTACTCTAAAGCCAAGGCCCATGGAGCGTGCATGGACCACAACAGAACATTAAATGGAAATGAAACCACAAACATTTTCTTTCCATCTCAGAGTCACAAACACAGAGAAAATTTCCAGGTCAAGTCTTCAGACTGTTCCATTTCTCATGCTGAAGACAACCAAACCTCCACTGAGCTTCTTGAACTCCAAAGTCAGTTCCTAAAATCCAACAAGAATATCTCAGTGACTTTCAAAATACACCTATTAATAAAGAAGAAACCGAGTACATCCTTAGGGGCCTTAAATATTGGCCTTGTCTTAGGTTCTAAGGGTGTCACCTCTCCAGTGCAGGATGTCTAGACTCTCCTGGGAGACCACCAAGCTCAGCTTTCTTGTTACTCTCCTAACTGCAGCAGTTTTCAGATAAACTCTCCATGGCTCAGCCTTAGCAACGCATTTGGTGAGTTTAAAAGGGACAAATGAGGTCTGTGCGGAGAATTGAGCCTCCTCTCACAAGTGCCTTTTTTTCTTTGTCTTAATTTTGTCATGACAGTAGCCCAAGACACCCCTGTGACAGATTGGGATTATTCATTTACCCCGTGCCCCTCAGTACCAGCCTATGAGGTCCTGTTACCAGGCAGGAGTTCTCTGCTGGGCTCTCTGTCCAGACACTCCATATTTTCTTTCAAATAACAGCATCATTCTCCTGGACTGTTGTTAAAGAGGGAAAAAACCCACCTACATATTAGTAAACATGGATAAATGTAGACTGTTTTATAATCCTATTAAATTTCAATAGGTTTTCTCTAACTCCAGCTGGCAGCACTACAACAGTTTTACTCAAGTGTGCAGCAGGAGATGAAGGCAATGAACCAATCATGCAGTGTCTCTTTATAATGACTGGCAGTAGACCCAAAACATGCAAAAAACTGAATGTAATCAGCCTGTGTTGGGACTACCAAAGAATGATCCATCCAGATGGTAAAAGGAGGGATAAATAGGTGTATTTACTTTTATTAAATAGGTATATTCCCTCCACTTTGACATTACAGCAAGATTTTAAAAATTCCTCTGGATTTGAGCTCATGGCTTCTTACAATGTATTATAACCACACAGCATCACATCTTCTGCTGCCACACCTCCACCTAGGCTGGATGATAATTTACATTCCACTAAGAGCTGGAGAAGAAAGGACAGGAGCTGCTTGGCTTTAAATAGCCTTTGGAAAGGATGAGAGATAGAGACGTTTCTAGAAAAACACAAAGAATGGCTTTTTGGTGGGTTGTTTTCCTCTGTTTTCAGGGAGAAGCCTTTTTAACCTGCAATTTGTGGTTGTCTGGACAGCAGGACAGCAGCTCCTTCTGGTCATGGGCAATAAGTCACTGCTCTTGGAAGGCTGGAGCTGCTGCTGAGCATCCCGATGCAGGAACATCCTCACTGACAGCCTAGCTCAGAGGGCTGAACTCCTACAGGAACAGGGAGTGGGAGTCTCCTGGCCTGGTTTGGATAACCTCTGAAACATTCAGATGCTGCTCCAAATCCCCTTGGCCTGGAAACCCAGCTGGCAAACTCTCCCGAGCAGTCTGATGTTTTTTCCTCCTTGGCAAGTTTTCCAAAGCTTCCCAGTTTTGGCTGGGATGGCAATCCCACAAGAATGGTCTTCCTCGTGTATTCCAGAAGTTTCCTTTCCAGTCCCACCTCAGGCTGGGGTGTGGTGGAGCAGGCGGAAAAGACAAAATATTGCCCCTGCTTGATCCCACAGGAGCCTGGATGTTCTTCTTGTGTTCCCTGGCTGGAGGCTCAGTCCCTATAAAGAACAGCTTCTCACAACAAATCTTGCTGGAGCCATCCAGTCAAGCATTAATACACAGCCATACATTTACAATATTTCCACCATTAAGGTTTCTAAGACCATTACAACTAAATTGGGTTGTCTTAAGAAGACCATCCTGTTTGATTTGGGATTTTATACTTAAAGGTTCTGATTTTCCCTCTCCCCTTCCTTCAGTGAAAGTCCCACTGCAACCTAAAGATGCCTTCTGCACTGGTATTTACATTGTAAATTGACATTGTGGTGTACATTGCCCATGGATAGAACCTGCAGAGGAGTTTGAAGGTTTCTTCTCACTGAGACCATCCCAAGATTCTGGGATTCACCAGAATCCCACTGCAGCCCCTGGGTTCCTGCAGAATAAGCCTGCTAGGGCCACTCACTGAGTGAAGGACTTCACTGCAAGGAGGGTGTACAAAAATTCCAAAATATTTCTCCACTCAAATCTGCCTGTGTACCCCATAGTAGATTTTTGCTTTTTCAAAATTTTGATTCTAAAGCTTCTCACCATGGCATACAAATATCTTGGAGGACTTCTGTTCATACAATAAAGTGCAGGGTTTGTCCCATTTTTATATGTTTAATTTTTATTATTTCAGGCAGTGAAGATCATTATCAGCTCCTCACTGATGCTGGCAATCATGTTCGCACAGTATTCACATTTATTTTTGAGTGCCAGAAAAGGAATTCTTCCCACCAAGTAAAAAGCACACCATGTGTTTCCCTGTCTTGGTGCCTTCGGTAGCGTATGAGAACTTGCTAAAAAAAATCTGCCAGCATTAGGGACTCTGATTGTAGAAGTGATAAGAACTTCTTCAAATTCCTTCTCCATACTTTCAAATGTGGGAAATTTGGCAAGCCCCAGAAACTGTTCTCAAAACTTCACAGATTTCCTCACTGACCCCAACAGTTGTTTTTCATCTTTCTGAATTGGCCTTTAAGTTTCTCCAAAGGTATAATTCAGGGAGTGATAAGAAAAATTATATAAATCGAGGAATCACTAAAGCAGCGCAAGCAAATGAGCAGAGCTTATTTTAGGGGATGGTCCTGTTTATATCAGAGTAGAGATGGAATATTTGAGATCACGTTTACAAACATTTTATTCCTTCTCTCTGACTGGCTTAGGGCACAAAGCTCAGAGGTTAAGCAGGAATAAATGCATACTGTGAGGGATGCACAGCAATTT
Source organism: Trochalopteron elliotii (assembly GCA_024734555.1). NCBI lineage: Eukaryota > Metazoa > Chordata > Aves > Passeriformes > Leiothrichidae > Trochalopteron > Trochalopteron elliotii. The sequence continues at coordinate 765,625 of JANPWX010000278.1, read as the reverse complement.
AACCAGCACTTCAACATGTGCTTTAACTTTGAACATGTGTTCAAAGCCCCCGATCTCTGTGTGACTGAAGGACACGCTTAAGAGCTTTGCAGAGCAGGGAATGGTTATGGGATTACACGTCCATTTAGGGCTGGTATGTGTGCTCCAGTGCCTCCCAGCACAGACAGCAGATAAGGAGCCCGATAGCTCAAACAATCAACGTGCTTAAGTTCTGTGTTCAGAAATATTTTCCATAATACCTGGCATTACAGAGAGGATGTAGGTCCTAATCGGTTCTCATTTTTCCTCAGCCATCTGCTGCTTCTTGGATTTACAACTTTTAAAACAGACTAACAAATTAAGAAAATTCCTGTCTAATTAACACTGAGGCTTTCAGCCTTATCTGTGGCTTTTCCCTGCTGTTAGCACAGGAAAGACATTCCCACTATCTAAATAAACTCGCTTTTCCCAGCCATTGCCGTGTCCAGTGAAAATTCATTTTAGACCCCTGAAAGTCGGGGTGGAGGGGAATTTAACAAGGCACTTTAAAAGTCAAACTGAGCTTCTGTAAGAACACTGGGCATGCCGTGGCAGATGGATGGAGATGGGCTCTTGGTTTGGGGCTTTTTGTGGGTTTTTTTCACTGGAAAACAATGCAGGATAGCAAAAGATGCAGGAGCAGAGCTGTTCCTCTCAGGTAGTCAGGGAATAAAAGATGATCTGTAACCAAAGCTATGTGCAGATGGCAGAACCCCACAGCGCCTTCACCTCCTGGTGTCACCCTCAGGACAGCCAGCTCTCCTTGTAGGAAAAGTTCAGGGATTTACTGTCCCAATTCCCTCCCTGCTGCATGAAGCAAACAGGCCAGCCCCTTCCCCAGCTCCATTCCCTTTCCTGGACATGCTCCAGCCCCTCAACGTCTTTCTTGAAGTGAGGGACAAGTTTACAAGAGAACTTTTCCACAAAGCCCCACCTGACTCTATCAAACAACAATTAATAAATCTGCTTCCAGTTTCTTCACAGCACCCTATTGGCAGAAATGTTTAAGGGAATTGAAAACAAGAATACTGCTATGTGTCCATAAAAGGGAATTTTACATTGAGAATTATGTTATTCTTAATAAACAAAAACATGTTCAATCAGATAGGCATTTTGAATAACCAAATGAGAGCAACTCTAAAGAATTGATAAACCAAATATTATTATAAAAATAATAATAGAGAGAACTTAAATTTACATTTATCTGAAGCAATTAAACTCGTCTAATGTATACAGCAGAGAATAAAATGTGGTTTTCACTGCAGGATCAAAGAGTGCACTGAAAAGAATAACAGCAAAATTTTCTAAAGTACCCTTGTGACGTTAGAATCAAACCTGACTTTTTGAGTAAAAGTTCTCCATCTCTGTCAACTGAAAAATAAGACTTTGATTCTTAATTAATTTCAAAGTTATTATTTAATCTGCCCTAAATCCTCATTGAAAAGTCAGAAGAAAACACCAACTGAATTATAGGAAATGTTTTTCCCTGTACAAAACTGATGACTAAAGGCAAAGTAACACAACCTGGATTATTTGTGTCTCCCCCTGAGGTGAGCAGCCCTGCAGGGCTCAGCCACAGCCTGTGCTGCATCCTGCCCGGGGTACACCAGGACAGGATGCAGCTGGGGCTGGAAATCCCAGCTAGAATGGGATAACCTGGCACTGCTCAGCATCTCTTTCCTTCCTGGTCCAAAATCCCACATAAGTGATTGCCCATGGTTTAATGAAACAATGAAATAGGGCAAAAAAATCACACTTCCGTTATCCTCAAAAAAGAGGAGAAATTTCAGGGGGGTTGTCTCTATATTGAGAATAAAAATGACATATCTCTGGCCACATCTCTGCTCAGATTTCTGCCAGTTTTGGTCACTCTATGTTAAAGCAGAAAGATAGAAAGAAAAACAAAGTGTCAGAGGGTCTGGTATGTTTTGAAGGCACTTCAGACAATAATGGAGCAGCAGGATATGACAGATTTTTATAAGAAACAAAGGGGAAATGCCATTTAAAGGAGGGAAGGCAAAGCTGGGCTATCTAAAAGTGCTACAAGGCTGGGAAGGTGCATTTAATGCAGCAGAGACTGGGTGAGGATTTCTGGCAGAGACACAAATTATGAGTGTGGACAAGAAGGTCAGCAAAGGGTAAATGTGGTGCAAGAAACTGCCCGAGGCTCAAAACAAACTCCCTGCTGTGGTTTGCTCCTATTACTGGTGGGACAATGACAGTTTTTCACAAATATTGAAAAAGCAACTTCACAAATGAGCCCTGAGAGTGTAAAGCAAAGTCAGGAGGTTATTTGGTGCCTGTGCTCTGGAAGAGTTTGGTTCTCTGCATAAGGAGACACAAATGTGTGAGAGCTGTCACCCAGTCCAGGAACAACCAGCAGATCCCATTGTGTACACACACTTGGAGTGGTTCCCATGTGAAGTTCCCTGGGGAAAAAAAAAAAAAAAATCAGTACAGCCTCTGTAGGCACAGGTAATTTTTAGATAATTTTGGTGATATTGCTACAAAGGGAAGGAAGTGTGAGTTTTCCCACAAGTGTGAGGTTTTTTTTTTCAAGTGATCACTTGACCAGCAATGCGATCAAGAAGTTGTTATTATTTAAACAATGGTAAGACTGAATATCCCAAGCTGAGACCTCACTACACACAAATGTCTACTGAGTTTATCTGACAGATACAGAGGGGTCATACAGGCTGGGTGGGGGGAAATTCTGATTTGGAAAGAGAGATAAGCATGGTAACCTGGTTATATCCATTCAGCTCCACACTGACAATAAATACAGTCAGGACCTGCACATCAAGGGACAAAGGACAGTCCCGAGTATCCACTGAGCTTTCCACTCTCATCTCTCCTGTTAGAGTAGGGATTCACCACTGACAGCTGAGTTTTCTCCTTTTGTGCTTTTCCTTAGCAGATGAAGAACCGTGACCTGTTTTCCCCTTGGCTGCTCCCTCTTTACAAATAACACAGGCTCAAAACCAGATAAACTCATGGGTGCACCTGGTGGCACATGGTTCCTCACCTTCCCAAAGCTCTGTTGCCTGAAAGGCTAGACCTTTGCTAGACCTGCAGCTCACTGCACTTCATTAGAGAGCCTTATTAACCTGCTACTTTGACTCTCCCATTCACCATTCATGGAGTGAAAATAGAAAGACTGAGCAAAGTACTTCACTTTTTATTCAGTTTTACTTAGATGGCAACTTTTCCCAAATTGTTTATCGAGGCTAACTTACAGCAGGCAAACTAACAAGTGCATTGAGGGATTTTGAAATAAACCAATCCAACCTCTTGAGGCAGCAGTCCCACAGGGTCAAATTCTCCTGCTGTTGCTCACAGGTTGAGGTGAGTGGAGGGTGGCCTGTCCCCATGTCACAATTCCCACCAGCAGGAATGATGGTGAGCCCTGGAACACAGCCCCAGGGGGGCATTTCAGCCAAACAGGCTCTGAGGAGGAGGAAAACAGCTCAGTTTGTTCCTGAGCTCTTGCACCAATGGTTTCCAGTACAGGGTATTTTCTGACTCCACTGAACTGCAGAGTCATGAGCAGCCACCTCTCAACTGATTTACTGTGGGAAAAGAGCCACTGAGCAGAAAACCAATCAGCTTCTCACTGCAAATGAGGCATCTGGAGAGCCACTGGGAGGAAAATAAAGTAGTTACTACTCCATTTCATGATTATGTGTTCAAGGACTCTGGCAAGTGCTGCTTCTGCATTGAAACACAATGTGTTTCTGCTTTGTACCCTCTGTTGTTTTTTTTTTTTTTTAAGCTGCCAATGTCCTTCTAATTAGACAAACTTTCACTAAGCAGAGAGAAATTGAATGACACATCAATTCCAGAAGATGCATTAGTAGTGGCTGCAACTTCTTCATATTAAGCAGATGTTGTTTTCAAAGTTTCCCTCCCTTTTGTCTTCTATAGCTCCAGCACAGACTCCACTGGTTTTGAGTAATCACCAGACGAGTTCATTTTGCCATTTGCAAAACACACAGTGAGTGTACTCCAGGTTCTGGGCAATTAGGAGCAGACACACAGCAATGAGCCATTGCCTCTGCATCATGTTTGTGCTTTGTATTTTTGTCAGCAACCACTGCATTTGTCAGGGTTTCTCAGCAGCCACACGTTATTCCATACAGCCCTGGCAGACTCCCGAAAAGAGCTGGGTCCTTTACAGGAGATAATGTAAGCTTTCGGCTTGCTTGGAGCAGGTCACTTTGGGAAGCCTCCAAAACTCACTTCAAAATATTTCTTGCCAGTGCCAGAAGCTGCTTTTGAAGTGCAGTGCCCAAGCCACAGGCGCTGGGGTGCCAGGATGCTGTAGCAGCCCAGGGCAGGAAGCGTGTCAGCACTATTGCCCAAAAACAGGGTGGGGAGGAGCAGGGAGTGGTGCAGACACCGGGAGTGGAAAATCAGCCGACACGGCCCAGCTCTAGGAGCAGATTGGGGATGGGTCAAATGACACCCATTCAACTCTCGAGATCAAACAAGGCTTTATTCTTTCATATTTTTGGCCTGGCATGTGAGAGCATGCTGCAATATCGTGCTTTTTAAAGTGGAATATGCAGGAAATCATAATTGAAGGGCCTGGCATTTATGGTATTTTTACAAAGTTCTTTTTCCCCTTTTGCTTTTAATCTGTTTTCTAAAATTTTTTTCAGCATGCTTTTCCTTCTGATTTATTGTTTTATTTTTCTATTTTTAAAATAAGAAATATTTCCACTCCAGAGTTTCTAATGTAATGCACATGAAAATTAGCAATGGACAAACCTCAAGCTTTACAGAGGTCAGATTTGGCTGGGAGAAACATCCAGAAGTTCAGAGGCTTATCCAAAGCTAATCTGAAAATTTCCAAACCTCCTCAGTCTAGACAGAGCTGTAGGAACCCGCTGGCTCAGACCCCCACCATGGGCTGGGCTTTCCTCTCACTGGCTGCTCCCTCCCCAAGCATCCAGGAGTAGCTTTGAACAATTCCTTGCTGAAGAGCACACAAGGTGTGCAAACACACATCTGGCTCTGGGGACACTGTTTCACTAAACAACAAACAGATGTTTGGTTCCACTGGAAACGGCTTAAAACATCTGCCTGAGGCATTTGCTTACCAGAAATGCTTTGGCAGATTTAAGCTCCACAGTGTGATTACCATCCCCCTTCATCTGAATCACAGATTCACAGAATGGTTTGGGTTGGAAGGGACCTTAAAGCCCATCTTGTCCCCTGCCATGGGCAGGGACCCCTTCCACTGTCCCAGGCTGCTCCAAGCCCCAGTGTCCAACCTGGCCTTGGACACTGCCAGGGATCCAGGAGCAGCCACAGCTTCTCTGGGCACCCTGTGCCAGGGCCTGCCCACCCTCCCAGGGAGGAATTCCCTCCCAATATCCCATCCAGCCCTGCCCTCTGGCAGTGGGAAGCCCTTCCCTGTGTCCTGTCCCTGCATCCCTTGTAAATCATCTCTCTCCATGTTCCTTGTAGCTCCTTCAGAGTGGGGAAGCCAAGCAGGGTGAGGATGAGGAAGGGCTCACCTGGAACAGGCACATACAAGGTTACACAACTCAGAGTTCAAATTCCACAATGATTATGAGATTTTACTTCAATGTTCTGTCCTAGGCAACGTTAACTTCAAAACTCCCTGAGCTCATAGTGCTGAATGTATTAAAACACCTCAGTGAGCTCCACAGTTGATGAACCTTTAAAATTAGGACCCATTATACCTCAAATAATCTACAGTTAATCACCAGAACCGCATCTAGCAGGCATCCCATGGTTGGATTCTGAAATGGGGCCAGAGTTTTCTGAGCTTTGGCAACATTTCTGGTTATGCATTAAAGCACAATGACCTTTTACCACCTGGATTCAAAGGCTGTCTCAAAGGCTTTGGTTAGGATTTTTAGTAGGACTGAGGGAGAAGAGGGGCTGAAATGAAAATGTGTTTTTCTTGAGTCTTTCACATTCTCCTCAGTGTTCATTTATCAACAATGCCCTCCAGCCAGCTGCCAGGTCTGTGAGACCAGCAAGACAAAAAGCTCTGAGTCTTGCTCCAATAATCCAGAAAGATGCCATATACTGGATTAAACAATAGCCAAACATCTCAAATCCGCTTAAACAGATGATAAATAAGACCATTTCTGAATTCATTTACATCCACTCAAATTCAGAGTAAAGGGACTGGTACAACAGACACACGAAATTATTTTTCATTTCAGAAAAAAACCTATATCTTAGAAGAGCAGAGGGCTGGAATCCCAGCCCTTCTGCTCATGCTGTCACCCAGAAAGCACATTTCCTCCTTGCCCCTGGCCAAATTACTCCCTTTATCAAAGGGATTTGCTCAAGCTTTCCTTGGAAAAGAACTCAACCTCTAAAAGAATTTTGGTTGTATTTAGGCAGTTTTATCCAAAGAATTTGATATTCAATGTTAAAAAAGGAGATCCTTAGGCAGATTTAGATGTTTGTTCACAGGGACTTAATGAGATGCTGGAAATGGCAAAATTGACTCCAATTGTGTTCTGATTATTTAAAAACAAACAAACCAACCCACAGAGCTCACTACTACTTGTTTTACTTTTTTTTGTCTCTTCTCTCTTGTCTTGGGCCATGACCTCTTCCAAAACCCAGTCCATACATCAATTTTCCAAGACAGCTCCAGTGGTGCCGTGTGTGGATTTGCTGCTGGTTTATTCCCTCTCCTGGGAACAAGGAACTGCCTGTCCAGCTCTAACTGTGCTCTGTGCTGTAATGAGGTGAGCTTTAGAGACTGCAGAGTTCTCCAGTAGTTCCATCTGCAGGGGGTGCCATGCACAGAACCCCAAGTGTGGCTGTAGAGTTCCCAGGATTGTGTGGGGACTCACTGAGACTCAGACGTTCTGAAAGAGAAGCTTCCAACCCTGGCCAGAAGCCCAGTGGAATTCACTGAGGGCTTGGGTTGTTTGGTTTTTTTTTCCCGAAACGAGTATTTTAAACGTTTTTCATTTTTCCAAATATCAACTTGACTTCCCCCCTCCTTTTCCTAAGGCTTTTCCTCTGAAGTGGATAATGGCATTATGTCTGATCCTGAAATTCCAAACTGAATTATACACCCAGGGCATGGCTTCCCAGAACAGCAACTGGAAGACCACTTTGGCCTTCTCAGGAAGAGGCAAGTTGGATGTCTGGGTATGTCTTGGAGCACGTCAGGCAACAGAAGTGCCTGTCCTGCCTGTCCAGCCATGCTGATCCATGCTCCAGGGATCCCTTTCCCAGCTCACTCTGTGGGAATATCCATGAGAGAGTTCCTGCCATGAATGGAGACATTGCTCCCCATGGAGAAAGGCAGGAATCACCAGTTCCCAAGTCTTCAGGCTGCAAACACACCCAGCCCCTGCCTAGGGAGGAAAGTTTCCACTGCCCTGGGACAAGCCCTCTCCTACTCTGAGTAGTGAAAACACAAGTCCAAATGCTACAAAAAACAGGGCAAAAAATCCTTTTTTTGGTTGGGGGTTTTTGTGGGATGTGACTCCTCTGCAGCCCCACCTTGCAAGATTCTTCCAGATGCCTCCTGCTCCCAGCACAGGGGTGGCTCTGCTAAGGGCACTGTGATCACTTGTGCACCAGGAGAGGCTGAGGGAGCTGGGAAAGGGGCTCGTCCTGGAGAAAAGGAGGCTCAGGGGGGACCTTCTGGCTCTGCACAGCTCTCTGACAGGAGGGGACAGCTGGGGAACCTGTTCAGAATACACTGGCACATACATGGAGCAAGACTTGTAGACTCCAAGGAAATGCTGAATGCAGAGCAAAGGCTTGCTTTTTGCAGATCTGCAGGGCTGTACTGTAGAATTGTGATTGTACTGCACTGTACTCTCAGAATTGTGATTTCCATGCACAGTTTTAAGGTTTGTGCCTTTTCCTTGAAAAGAAGAATGATAGTTCTTCCACATCCACTAAAAAACATTCAAACTGACAGAAAAGCAGTTTGCAGAGAGAAAACAAGTGAGATGAGGTGAGTTAACAGCACCAGAGGTATTCACAACCTCCACAGGTACAAAATACCCTCATACAATCTGTCCATTGTCTTTAAAACTAAGCTGGTATCTTATTGATTGATCCCAGATGGAAAAAAGCCCACACTAATCTACATCTGGTACAAGTTGGCTCAACCAAATATTGATGAGGAAGAGCTTTTCCTCTGACTCAAGAGCACAATGGAAGTGTGATTATAAACAAGGAAATGTGGTACATCCCCAAGAACACATGTTGGGTTTGTGATGGATTGTGTGTGACACTAATCCCCAAACACAGCAACCAGAGCATGGACCAGGCACTGGAGCAGAGCAGAAAAGGAAACGAGGAGAGCCTCTCTGGTGCACTGAAATCATAGGCTTTTCACATAATCTTGCAATTTGCTACCTTCTCAAATTCCCCCTGCTCCCTTGCCAAGACAAATCAGGGAACATCCACGGAACCAGGGCTGTGCAGCAGAGATCTGGGGTGTTCTCCCTAAATGGGAAATTCACTGAATCTCTGTGAGTTTTCTACATCCTGGCTCTTGAGAACTATGAAGTGGATTCTCTCCAAACTGGAATTCATTGCTGCATGTCTGAGGTCTAATCCAGCTTCCCAGGAAGGTGCAGACTGGGTAATTATTACCTATAAAGTTAAGGCAGAAATGCAGCACAATGTCCTGCATGAAAAAAGCTTCATCAGACACAAAAAAATACGAGTTTTGGGGCATGATTTTCAACACTGATTTTAATCCACCTTTTGATGCTGGATTTTGGTATATTAAATTCTAATAATCCCTGATTTATTATAGCTCTCAAACACTTCAGAGCAGACCCTCAGCCCTCTGCTATTTCTGTTCAGGCTGTTGGAACATAGGATGTTGTTTTACAAAGAGAATCTTGCAAAGAGAAAAGGAGATAAGAAGCTACCACACAACACCAGGAGCTGCCATGGCCAGGAAAGCTCTAAGATGCACCTTCCTGACTCCTGTGAATGAGTTTGGTGGCCCCAGCAGTGGGAGATGCTCTGGTCCCTACCACCCATCCCACATCTCTTGACACTACCAACATCTCAAAGTGCCAGAGCAAACTGGTTCTGCTTACAGGGGAAAGGGGAGGCCCCAGAGGCTCTCTCACCTGGGGAAACTTGGATTTCCCCAAAGCCGCACAAAGGACAAAGGGGAGACCTCTGCATGGGAATATTTAGGAATGAAGCTCAGCCCAAAGCAAATCCCTCTGTGTCCCATTGCCTGGAATTCAGCTGCTCACCTGCCAGGGCTGCAACCCTCCCTGGACTTCAGGGCAAATACAGCAAAGTTTGTGTGGCTGTGGTTTTCAGCTTGGCACAGAAACCTTCAAAAGTGCCACCCTGAGCCTTCTCAGAAAGAGCTGGATCCAAAGCCCCTGGAAATCCATGAGAATGCTATCATCTCTGCCCCTGCTTTGGAGCAGCCTGTTCTTTTCTAAGAATGGTGCAGGAGCTAAACCTGGCTCAGACAGGGCTGGGAGCCCACATGGAAGAACCCTGGCTCAGCACAGGGAGATGAGCCCAGGGCAATCATAGCCCTGATGCTGCTGGAAAGCAGACATTTTCCATTGAATTCTGATTTTATTTTGAAAACTATAGAGCATTCCAAGGTGAAGCACATCCATTTATATCTGAACTGAAGCACACTGGCTCTCTTCCGTATTTTTTTGGGTGGAAAGGGAAACTCAGTGCGTCATGGCAGGGTAATCTCTTTTTAATGTAGTCCTCTGCACAAAATCCACACTGACCCAGACAAAGGCAGACAGATATTAATGATATTATCTTGCTCAAATACAAAAGTAAAACATCTATGGTGTTATTAATCTGCTTTGATGACTCTCTCAATGCTGAAACCTTGCAAGTTACCAGGTCTGTTAAAAGAGACAGAAAAGATATTGCTGGAAATTAAACACAATTTCAAATCCTGGTGTAAGTGTGTTTAACCCAAGATATACTATGACTTTTCTTTGAGATCCCACAGTCCCTAATCAAGCTGAATCTAAGCTGACCTGCTGTAGTTCTGGTTTACAAATGAAAGTCTTACATTCAATTAATAAAGGACACACTAAGGCTGCCACACAGTCACCAAGCTCATATATCCCAAATCCACATCACCTGACCACATGGGAATGTTTTTGCTGACTTTAGGGTGGGTTTGATGGAGCACAAAGAAAGACAATACTTCAAACAGCCCTGAACCTCAGTTTCCAGACCTACTGAACAGCTTAATTTCAGCCCAGCTTACAGATAGCAACTGAAGCTTTTAATCTATTGCTCATCATGCCTCAGAAGTGTGTTCTAGAGATAAACCTGTCACTAGGAAGGTGTACAGAGGAAGAACTTCACTTTTCCTGAGCCATGGCCAGATTTTCCAAGCATATGGTATCCAAATGCCCACTTGGAAAGAGCATTCCCTCTTCTGGGGCAGGCACATACATACACCTCATAAAAACAGATTTACAAGTCAAAATAAGCCCTGGCTCAGAATGTAGATCCTTCCCCGTGGATACTGCAGAGCATGAGGTGCTCCCCAGAAGTGCCTGGTGTAATAAAATGCTCCCTTGTATGAACAAGGACCAGCTGATTCCGTGGAGCTTCCCATCTCTGTGTTCACGCTCCCGGGCACATCCCAGGGTGATGGGGGCACTGCCTGCTGGGAACTCCTTATTCCCCCTAATTCCACCTCCCAAGGCAACCCTGGGCTCTGCACACCCAGCTCCCAGGGGTGAAAACAGTTCTCACACACCCCAAATTGTCCCTGAATATGAAGAAAGTGGGAATTTCCACTGGGATCCAGTTGTAAACTCCCTGTTAAATTAACTGATGGGACAGAATTGTCCCTCATTTGGGCACACTCAGACCTGGCAAGTGTACTCTTTGGGAAACAGGAGTATTTCTTCATTCCCTCTGCACCATGTTTGAAAATAATTGTACTTGTTCACAAAATGAAGGGAACCCTTTTAACAAATGCTTTTCTCCAGCTGCCATGGTGCAATTTCTATTTTGGTGAGTATTTTTTTCAGTCTGTGGCTCACTTCTCAAGCTTAACTTCAGCTAGAAAATGTTCACAAGTTGTGACTGCTCCAGTCACTGCTTTGACCTCTGACTAAAACCCTGCTCCTTGCTCTGGAAAATAATGAATTGCAGGGAACCTTTTTCTAAACACAGATCCTCAGAGGGAGAGCAGCCACCCCTGAAACAAGAGCACTAACCAAACACACCAGCGTAAATTACCTCAGTGGGCAAATGAGGAAGAGACAAGAGTTGTCAAAACAGAAAGTGAGTTGTAGTAGATTTACTAAGTTTTTCTGCTGTTTAACTAACTCTGCCCTTAGCGTAGAGGGGGATATTTTTGGAAAGTCTTATAAAATCCATTCAGCTGTTTGAGGTAGATGAATGTGGAAAAAAAACCTCACAGCTGTCAACTTTATTTTTCAGATCTTTTTCTTTTTTGGTCCTTGGATAATTCAAAAATGGCTTTGATTTAAAACTCCAGACTTGGCAAGAGCAAAATGGTAGCCTTAACTGAAAAACAAGAGCAGAGCTTGAAGTTCTGAAATAACCAACTTATGGATGTTTAAAGCTGACTCCTGAGCCTGACAGGACACCAAAGACAATGCTCTGAACCTGGGCAGGTGCAAGGGCAGCCTTGGAAGGACTGTATTAGAATTTGGAGGTGTGAGGTTGGGGTGTGCAAAGCAATCCCAGCTGTGAAATATGCCAAGGGACCATTTAAAAAATAATGTACAGAAATTGGTACCATGATAAGTCCCACAACAAAGTATCAGGGAAAAACAGCAACTCCTTGAAACACCACACTTAATTTTGTTCATCTTTATATCTCCACTGAAAAACAGCCTTAGATGTGAATGAAAATAAAGTTAATAAACTGTCCATGCTGGGAATACGTTCTCCCTGGCAGGATGAAGCAATTCCTGGACACCAATGGCTGCACTGGCTTCTCATTATCAGCTTTTATTTGATTCTTTCCAGCTTAAATGGCTCTGTGCACTGATACTATAATGGTATTGTGTGTTAAACATAAAGTTAACATCACAGGCAATTTTTACTTCTCTAAATTTTAATTTGCTCAAAAAGGACAACCTTTGGTCAGGTACAGCTGACGAACTCCATTTTTAACAGTTGTCCCTCTGTATTCAGCACCACAGGCCTCACCTCGAGGGCTGTATCCAGTTCAGGACCCTTCTGGCCAGAAGGACCTGGAGGGGCTGGAGTGTGTCCAGGGCAGGGAACAGAGCTGGGGAAGGGGCTGGAGCACCAGGAGAGGCTGAGGGAGCTGGGAAAGGGGCTCAGCCTGGAGAAAAGGAGGCTCAGGGGGGACCTTGTGGCTCTGCACAAGTCCCTGACAGGAGGGGACAGCCGGGGGGGTCGGGCTCTGCTCCCAGGGAACAGGGACAGGAGGAGAGGGAACGGCCTCAGGCTGGGCCAGGGGAGGCTCAGGGTGGACAGCAGCAGGAATTTCTCCATGGAAAGGGTGCTCAGGGATTGGAAGTGCCCAGGGAGGTTTGGAGTGCCCATCCCTGGAGGTGTCCCAGGAAGGGCTGGAGGTGGCACTGAGTGCCCTGGGCTGGGGACAGGGTGGGGATGGGGCACAGCTGATGGTCTGGGAGAGCTTTTCCAGCTTCAGTGATTCTGGGATCCTGTGAACTCCATAGTTCAGATGATGAACTCTGACATCTCAGTGCCTTTTTCCTGAGACAACCCAGTTAATTCATAAACTCATATGAGGCGATGGAGGGTGTGTGTGGGGAGAGGAGTAAACTAAAGCAAAAAATAAATGAAATAAAACCCAGGGCTTTCAGTAGCCTCCAGTCAGTAGCCAAGAATTAGCAAGGAAAACACCATTTCCCATTTTTTAATTGATGCTTATGCCAAAAGGCCTAAGGTATGTACAATCCCAAACAAAAGTCTTGGGGGAATTTCAGCCTCAGGAAACAAACTCTCCTGGGCAAAATGTGATTTCCTGGAGTCAGTAGTTCTATTGCAGAATACTGGATGTTAAGTTTGCTAATAAGAAAACATTTTTCAAATGAAAAATTACTTGTTAAACCACTTTTATGTCACTTTTTCAGTAACACATTAAAGTAAACAAACCTAAGATGTTAAATAAAATAAAAACCCACTACACCTGCAGAGTTTTACCAGCTCACATTACAAAGTGCTCTCTGAAGTGGTTGGGGAGCTATTTCCATTACAAACAGCAAGTGTGCCTGAAAGTAATTCAAAGAGTCAAATTAGGCAGATTACATCAGAGTGTATTTCCCTGCAGCAGAAGGACTTTTGAAACACCTGCCTGACATATTTCAACCTCTGCAGAGAAATATGACACGGACAGGTTTTAGGAACAGCTACAGCCTGCAGAGGGCTATTTGATGTTTCATTCCCCTCAACAATCCTTAATTAACAAGCCCATTCTGTTTGCAATTTGCACTTTTGTTTTTAAACACAAACCAACAATAATAAGCAGTGACAAGGGCCCAAAAGCTGCACCAGCTGAAATTACAGTAAGGTTTGTACACTTCATGTTAAACGCTGAACTACTCCTATCAGTCCCAATATTTTTGTTGCCTGGGACACATTTTCGTTAATTAAATATCTTACCACACACTCAACGGACAAGACTGAGAAAGGAGAGAGACCAAGAGGTCCAGTTTAGCACTGGAGAGAAGAGCTGAGGGCACATAAATGGATCCACTGTTGGAGCTGACCCGCCCCAGATGCGCTGTGTCACAGGGTACTTGGCATCTGAAAATTCCAGAGACTGCTGCAATTGCCTTCTCACTTTGCTTCAGTTCTTGGAAAAATGCTGGAACAAATCATTACACAAACATTTGAAGCCAGAGGCAGAGATGACTGATGATCAGCAGGCATTTCTCAAGAGCAAATCATGTCAAGGAGTGCAGCTCCCTCACCACAGACAGGCAGGGGATGGACACTGGGGAAGAGCAGCACGTGGAGTCCATGCCCTAAATTCTCAAAAGCAGTGGACACACCATGGACAGGCATGGAAGGTAACCACTGATTAAAGAATCATGGAATATCCTGAATTGGAAGGGACCCACATGGATTATAAAGCCCAACTTGTGGCCCTACACAGCCACCCCAAGAATCCCACCGTGGGCATTGTCCAAATGCCCCTTGAATTCCAGCAGCCTTGGAGCTTTATCCCCCTACAATAACATTTTGATGTTGCCTGTCAGGGTGTTTCTTCGTCTTGATGTACATGCAAAGGCTGATCTGCACTGGACTGGACTGCAGTGCAGAGATTTCCACCAGTAGGGAAACCAAACCCTCAAGAAGATGGGAAACACCCATGTGTTCTGGAGGCTGGTCCTGCCCCACCCAGGCAGGCACAGGATGGAACAGCATCAGTGGCAGCTCAGGACAGGGAGGGGCTGGAGCAGGGACCTCCTGCTTGGTTTGAGAAGAGCAAGGTGAATTTTGGGGGTTGAAAACTCTGTGACACGAGCGAGCTTCTGCTGGGGTGTGGATGGAATGATGCTGTTGAAGCAGCAACTTCAAGGAGCACCTTCAGGTGAGCAGAGCAGCAAGGACCTTTCCCACCATTTCACATTAGAGGTCTGCTGTGAGTGAAGGACACAAACCTCAAGTTGAGCTGAAAATGATTTCCTACATTTCTTTCTGTTACAAGATCATTTTCCTTCACTTTTTCTCTCAAAACGAATGATTGAGTGTTGGTGAAGCATTTTGTGCTACTCTTCAAGCAATGCATTTTACCACGTCCAAAACAAAATTTCTCACTTGCAAAAGGGATTGAGGTTCAGTGAGTGAAGGCATAGAATTGGTTCGGTGTTTGGCTGAACAGAGAGCAGGAGGGATCCCTCAGCTATGACAGACATGGTGTCAACAGGTACTCACAGTGGGACCTTTCCGGGTCTCCTGGCCCCAAGCAATCCCGGAGCTCTGGAGCAGAGCAAAGCCCAGGAGCAGCCCCTGAGCAGAGCGAGCTCAGGGAAATGTTTGGGAACAGGCTGAAACATTCCCAGAGCAACTCCGTGCGAGCAGCTTCCCCTGGAGCATCCCCCGCTCCCAGCTCAGGGACACGGGGCAGTCTAAGCTGCTGCACAGAGCCCTTCCCCCAGGCAGGAACGGGCTCCGAGCCCAGCCTGCTCCAAAGCCTTTCAGGTGGGAATGCCATTTATTGTCCTGATAATTCCTGCCTCCATAGGTTGGAGCAAAGCCTTTTTTCCTCTTTTTTTTAATGCACAGTGGCCCCCATCAGCAGAGGGAGGGCTGCAGCAGTTGTGGCTGAGGGCAGTCGCTACCAGCCTTAGGGGGAAGATAAGGTTGTTCATAGAGATGTTCTTTTGCTCAAACTACAGCGATTTACAATTAATTTTACTTACAGACAATTACACAAGAAGCTGTGAAAGGAAGAAAGTCTTGCCTTGGGCTTGCAGGACAGAAACAGAAAATTATTTCATCGTTGTCACAGCTCTTGCCAATAGAACAGAAAAATGGATCAAACTGGAACCATTTTTTTTTTTCCCCAAAAAGAATTTCCTGGGCAGTTCGGCTAAAAATCCCTGGCAATAACAACATTAATGCAACAAGTGATATAATTTCCACATCTGTCTGATTCCTCTTCAAAAAAAACCAATCCATCTTAATTACTTCTTGAACACTTCAACATGAAAGTTTCTGTTTTCCATAAAAAAATTGTATCCAGTGAGTGAAGTCAAGGATGCAAGAAAAATAAAGGTGACCTTGAGGGCAGCAATAAATAAATGTCCTTAATTAAATCACCTGGCAATCAGTGGCCCAGAGGCACAAGTCACTTGAGAGTTTCTGAGCACCTTCCCAATGGCAGCAGAAACCCCGAATGTCTCTGCTCAGCAGGATGGACCCACACACACCTGCACAAGCCCTTCCCCAGCCCCGTGGGAGCCCTGGGGCTCCTCAGCCCAAGCACAGGCAGGGCAGAGGGAGGGGTACGATGCTAAGCCAGCCCTGAGCCAGGGTTTGTCCTTCAAAGGCTCAGTCTCTTCAGCCTTTGGTCCTTCCCTAAACTGCTGCAAAACGCCTCTTTCCTACTCGTAGCTGCTGGTGGTGGTCTTGTTTCTTTCGGGGAATAGCAAGTCAAATTTTGGCTGGTAGAAATCACCAGAGATGCAGCTAAGATCAGGTTTCTCGCAGATCTCTGTATCTGCAGGCACACAGGGCAATCAATGCCAGGGACAATGTCCCTCCAAACAGCCAGAGACTGAGCCTGCTGCTGAACTAGAACTGGGGGATAAGAAGGGTGCATTCCAGCAAATCAAATCAAAAATAGCCTGTAAACCTTAAATCAGCCTGACAGCCAGGGAGGAAGGGAGTATCCACCACACTTCGTATTCAAGAACTGAACTCAAATTAAGAGACCAATCTTAAAACTAATCCATAGTCCAGTCCCTAAGAAAAGATGGGCCCCTTGAAGTCAGGCCTCAAGCAATTTGCCCAGGGATAAACAAGAAATCAGTGTAATTAGATTGTTTCCAAACTAATTAAATTATTTACAGTTTTCATGTTGATTTCAACCGTTGCCTGGCTATCCAAATATACCCAGGTAGGCATTATTTTATAAACTTTCCCTTTCTGAAGGAAACATAAACATACATATATAAAAACATCAAGGTTACAGCCCCAGCACTCAAAGCTGGAAATTCCAGAATTAAGTTTGCATGGGCAAAAGAAAATATTTTTCTCTTAATTTCATTCCCAGAAATGGTGAAACAATTTTTTGTTGAAGCTTTCCAAACAATTCATCTGAGGCAGACATTCAGCATGGAAAGTTTCAGCCCAAACAGTTAAAATCTAGCACAGATTTATGCCACTAAAAACTGGGGCTTATAATGGGAAATGTGAGGCAAGCTTAATTACAGGCAGCACTACCAGCAATGTTTATAATGTATTGAAGACTAAAATTTCATACTGCCTTTGCTCTGTCTGTTTTTCTAGGAATATTGTACATAAGTATTTGAACCATCTTATATACCTTTAAATTTCAGACAGTTTGTAAGTCTGGGGTCTGCGACAAAACTCCAGCGCAGATCTTTGCATCATCCCTCAGAAATAAGAGGCATTGCTCAGAAAAAGAGGTCTCACTTCTCTGATAGGAAGTAGGAGAAACCTTATGTTTTCAAAAGATCCCAGTACCCACACAAGGTTCAGATTTCTGTGGTTTTTAGTTTGCATATTTTTTAGTTTGCATATTTCAATCAGCTCTAGAGCTGGTCCAAGGTGATGTTTTTTGGTGGGTTTTTTTGTTTGTTTGTTTGGGGGGGGGGGGTGTTTGGTTTTTTGTGGGTTTTTTGTTGTTTTTTGTTGTTTGTTTTGTTTATTGTTTTGTTTTGTTTTGTTTTGTTTTGTTGTTTGGGGGGTTTTTTTGTTTGGTTTTTTGGTGGGTTTTTTTTGTTTGTTTGTTTTGTTTTGGGGTTTTTTTGTGTGGTTTTTTTTTTTGTGTGTGGGTTTTTGGTTTTGTTTTTTTTTTTTCCCAAGGCACTGATTTCCAGATAAAAGCAAATTATTAATACAGAATTTTCAGCTGGTCTGCTCAATAATTAATACTCAGAAAGGAACTAATTTCAAAACATACAGCTGGACATCCTGATGTCTCAGGATTCGGCATCACATGGAGAGAGATTTTTTACAAGGGCCTGGAGTGACATGACAAGGGGGAATGGCTTCAAACCAAGAAAGAGTTGGGTAAATGGGATATTGGGAAGGAATTGTTCCCTGGGAGGGTGGGGAGGCCCTGGCACAGGGTGCCCAGAGAAGCTGTGGCTGTCCCTGGATCCCTGGAAGTGTCCAAGACCAGGCTGGACAGGGAAGAAGTCTGGTTTATTAACTTCCTAAAAGCACAAAAATAAATCTTCTATAAATGACTGACAAGTGATGTTTTGTTTTCCCAGCAATCCAAATGCCAATTGGCAGAATGAGTTTTTGGCCTAAGCTCATTGAAGCATCCTGAGATGCAGGAGATCTGCTCCCAGATCTTTACTGATTACAAACCTTGGTTTATTCATTTCTCTCTTCCTCTGCACCCCATGTTTCAGGTGTAAATAGCATCACCCCATTCTGCTCTTTACAGTTAGCCAGGAGGCTCCTCCAGGCAGGCATTGTCTCATTCTGGACATTGTCTTCTGCCACCTGTACAATGGTAGTGATTCCCAGGGAGGTTTCAAGGTGCTTCTGCTGCAGAAATAAATCCCAGCTCTCTGTGTTCTCAGTCGATTAAATGTTTTCTTTTCATCAGAATTTGAACCCCATTCATTTTAATTAAGCATTTCTACTTTATTTGGTGCTTCTTCAGTTCAGTTGCTCTCTTGAAGCAACCCCCTCAAATGTATATGAAATGTTCTACCCAGCTGAACACACAGTGACTTCTTTATTCCCCTCAGCAGAGCACAGTGACATAAAGGAATCCTGTGAGGAAAGGCATCCATGGCAGGAAAAATAAAAGTTCTTGTAAAGCCCTTCTCCAACTTTCCTAAAGACTTCATATTTGTGACTTATAACTCAGGGAGGTTTGTTCCACAGGGGCCTTGCCAATGAGGCTGTGAGGAGCTCACAGTGACACAACGTCTTCGTGGCATTGGCACAGAATTCCCTCCATCCATCACCACTGCTGGGGGTGATGTCATGAAGCTGCTAACAACTGCCCATTGTGGAACAGCGAGGGTGCTCTCAGCACATAAACACCTCGGGGATTTGTTCAAAACTGCTGCTGAGGTTGAGCTTTGTGCCTTGCAGCATCCTCCTTCATCCGTGTGGAAGAGCTTTGTGTACAGCAGCAAATTCCACCTGGTGTCTGCCCAAACCCAAGCCAGCCACTGTGATCAGGAGCATCTCCTGTAGTTCACTGCAGGCATGAAAATTGCTCCAGAGTTGTAGTTGACAGTGGGGGGCTCAAGCTCCAGCAGAAGGAGTGTGTGCTGTTCTTCAGAGGAGAGAAAACCCTCCAGTTGTATGAAAAATTACAGAAAACATCCACATTTATTTGGGCTATTTGTATCACCATGGGCTGATATTATAGAAATGCAATCCCTCCCAGGAAAGCTGGGCTGGCAGGGCCACTCTGAAACCCTGGCAAGAGCTGCAGCCAAGGTGTCTCTAACTCAGAGTATTTCATTTCATTTAATTTCATTTCATTTCATTTCACATCTAACACCAAGATATTAGGCACGTTCTTATTACCCTTCCACCTTGTGTTTTTATACATAAGATAGACACATATGGATCTTTCCTTGGTTGATGGATGTATCCATTACCCTCCCTCCTAAAAATCTGTGCTAATGCTATTTTTACTGCAGAATCCCAGTACGTTTTTTTTGCTCAAATCACTGCTCTGAAAATTGAAACAGTGATAATTTCTCCCTACCTGTATTCCAGGAAAAGTTTCTGAAAAAATGAGACTTGACCCATCTTTAGACAAACAAGAGCTGTAGCACCCAATTTTGTTCAGAGGGATCTTACAATATTCAGCTGGAGTGAAGCATTTTTACTCTATTATCCTTGATATCTGGTATACAAA
This sequence comes from Trochalopteron elliotii, assembly GCA_024734555.1. Classification (NCBI taxonomy): domain Eukaryota; kingdom Metazoa; phylum Chordata; class Aves; order Passeriformes; family Leiothrichidae; genus Trochalopteron; species Trochalopteron elliotii. The sequence goes on along the minus strand of JANPWX010000278.1, from coordinate 746,052 downwards.
TACACAGATTTGTGTACAGATTTCTTCAGAATTTTCGTGTACATGGTGGGGTTACAGTGTCTTAAATAAGACCTCCTTTGTAGTGGTTCAGTTGCAACAACAAGATTGCCTCACAGTCACAGTTCAATACAAGATTCACTATCCCAGGACAGGAAAGGCTTTGCAGAAAACTTTACTGTGATTGTGTACTACCAAAAATACACCAGCATGGCATCAAGAGTAAGCCAGGCAAATCTCTGGATGGTCAAGGCATAGAAGAAAGTGTCAAAGCTGCATTTTTCCGTAAGGAATGCCAAAGCTGCCTGCCAGCATTGGGAGACATCGGGGATGCTGCAGCCTGGGTTGCAAGTGAGCAATGACCATGTAATGAGCAGAGAGGGACCTGGGACTGATGCCAGGTGAACGAATCTGAGTCAGCAGTGCCCTGGAGCCAGGAGGGACATCCCTGTCCTGGGGACATCAGCCCAGGGAGAGATTGTCCCACTCTGCTCTGGGCTGGGGCAGCCTCACCTCCAGTGCTGGGGCAGTTTTGGGTGCCACAAGATCAGAGAGAGCCAAAGCTGTTCCAGAGTGTCCAAAGGAGGAGCCGGGGCTGGGGAAGGTCTGGAGGGGCCACCCGAGGAGCAGCTGAGGGCACTGGGCTGGTTCAGCTGCAGCACAGGAGCTGAGGGCAGAGCTCAGGGAAGGAGGGAACGGCTGGAGGGGGAGGTTTGGGATGGAGAGCAGGGAAAGGTTGCTCCCCCAGAGGGTGCTGGCACTGCCCAGGCTCCCTAGGGAATGGGCACAGCCCCGAGGCTGCCAGAGCTCCAGGAGCCTTTGGACAGCGCTGCCAGGGATGCCCAGGATGAGATTGTTGGGGTGTCTGGGCAGGGCCAGGGGTGGGACTGGATGATCCCTGTGGGACCCTTCCAGTTCAGAATATTCCCTGATTCTCAGCAGGTTTGCCTCCACTGACAGTTTGTGTTACAGTGGTGCAGCCCTCCCTCTCCCATCGCTGTGCAGCTGCAGCCTGGTCTGGGGGGAGCTCAGTAAACGTGGGGCAATTTCAAAGTACTACTCTGAAACTCACATCTGCCAGCAATTACATTTGCTCACTGAAGCACAAAAGAATTCTGCTTATTTGTATTACGTTATAAATGCAACATGGCCCCAGAGCCACGGGCAGGGACTGAGCCCAGGAGCTGCCCCTGCACAGGAGGCAGAACTTGTGCCCTGGGCAGTGCCCAGCCCTGAGCAGATTGTGCACAGAGGCTGTGGAGGGTCCCTCCCTGGGGATATTGCAGATATTCCTGTGCCCTGAGCTCTGGGATGGCCCTGCTGGAGCAGGGAGGTGGCACCAGGTGACCCAACCTGACCTGGTCTGTGATGCTGGGATTCTGTAAAGCTCAGAAGCCAAGAAAGGCTTCCAGAGTCAGGATCCTTCTGGAGGCTCTCAAGGATGGGAATTCTGCTGTGGGAATGAAACCTGACCTCCTCCTCAGGCAGAGTAGCAGTGCTGGCCAAAAATCCCAGCCAGCCACAGAGCTGGTGGTTGGGAAGGAGCTTTTAAATGGTTTTGAGAGACATGGAAAATGCCACAATTAGGGAACTGTATATTCCTTATGCAAATATTTTTCGTATGTCCTCCAATACCGGGAGGCATTTTATTTTAGGTTTGTTTTCTTAGGGAAACAAGGTTTAAGCAACTACAAAGTCTTCTTGCTCCACCCAACAACCTGTGTCATTCATTGCTACATCTCTATCACATTTATTTCAAACTGATTGTCCTGCAAACATCATGAAAGCACAAGGCCAGACAGAAAGGAGAGATTACTTTTGTGACAGAGGGACGAAGTCACAGTGCAGCCTTTATTACATCCCACTCACAATTCATTCTGACAAGGCAAAGATTCCAGCTCTTGGAAACAAATCTTTAAGGACCCGGATTGGATATCTGCTACACATGGAGCCCCATGCATTAAGGACAGGGGAGGAGAGGCAGATTCATTGTTTGCCCTCTCCTTCTCCTCTTGAGAAAGCAGCTCCCAGCAGCAGCCTGAGAAGTTCTGGCAGCCAAAAGGTGCAAGCAGCAGAACAGAACCCCCCAAACCCTGGCAGAAGTCAGTGTTTAAAGAATACAACCTGCAGCTGAGGGTTGCATTTCTGCCCCCAACACAAGGCAGCACCTGTAACCCCATCCATACAGCCCTGAAGGATGGGGGGACAACCAGAAGGACCTGGACAAGCTCCAGGAATGGCGCAAATTGTTAAACCTCCCATGAGGTTTCACAAGGCCAAGTGCTGGTGCTGCACCTGGATTGGGACAACACCAGGGTCAATCCAGGCTGGGATGAGCAGCTAGAGCAGCCCTGGGAGAGGGACCTGGAGCTGCTGGGGGTGAGAGCTGGATCTGCCCTGATCCAAAACCCCCATGCCCTGGGCTGAGCCCCAATGTGGGCAGCAGGGGAGGGGGATTCTGCCCCTGTGCTCAGGTGAGACCCCACCTGCAGAGCTGCCCCAGCCCTGGGGCCCAGCACAGGAAGGAGCTGGAGCTGCTGGAGCCAGGCCAGAGGAGGCACCAGCATGAGCAGAGGGATGGAGCAGCTCTGCTGGCAGGAAAGGCTGGGAGAGCTGGGATTGTTCACCTGGACAGGAGAAGCTTTGGGCTGAGCTTAGTGTGGCCTTGCAGGGCCTGAAGGAGCTGCAGGAAATCTGGAGAGAGACAATTTTGAAGGGCTGGAGGGACAGGACACAGGGAATGGCTTCCCATTGCCAGAGGGCAGGGCTGGATGGGAGATTGGGCAGGAATTGTTCCCTGGGAGGGTGGGCAGGCCCTGGCACAGGGTGCCCAGAGAAGCTGTGGCTGCCCCTGAATCCTTGGCAGTGTCCAAGGCCAGGTTGGACATTGGGGCTTGGAGCCACCTGGGACAGTGCAAGGTGTCCTTGCCCATGGCAGGAGTGGAATTAGATGAGCTTTAAGGTCCCTTCTAACCTCATTTATTCTATCATTTTATAATCTTATGACTCTATGATTCCATGACTATTACATGCTCCTGGAAGACTGGTTTTCCCACAGAAGCTCATTAGCAAAGGATTCCTTATCACAAAACCCCCTGAGTCCAGCAGGAATTGCCCTGCCCTGGTACCACACGGAGGGTGAAGGAATTACACCTCACTGCCTCCCCCCCTTGCAGCAGACAGGGCAGGACTGAACCCTCAACACGATCCTGGAGCTGCTGTTTGACAATACAGGGAATTAGAAGCACATGTGCTGAGGGAGCAGTGTAATGTCATTGGCATGCTCCAGACGTGAGCAAAGCAAGGCATGGACTCTGAGATTAAATTACAAAGGTGTCAAATTCGTGGCAGGGATGAAGGCAACATGGGAGAAATTGTTGGCAAGATGGAGAAAAGAAACATTACATCAGAAAATATTTTTTAAAAGAATGGGTAGGACAGATTTCTAAAAACAGCAGGTTTTGAGGTGGAAGGTGAAAATAGCTGAAACACCTGAAGTGGAGACAGGGCACTGCATTATATGTAAAACATGACATCAAAGAGAAAACTAAGGCAGGTCTTGGATCTGCTTATTCCATAAGGAGAAGCCCAGAGAATGCCCTGGGCTCCCTTCTTGAAGATAATCCAAACACAGCAATGAAGACTTTGGTGAACATCCACCAAGGTAGGAACAGGGAATGGCTGTGATGCCACCCTGGCACCAGGACAAGGAAGCACTGTCTGAGAGGGGAATAGAGGAGGAAAGGAAGGTGTGTGCATTTCTATAAAACAGAATCTCAATTAGGTCTAACTAGGCAGATGCTCTTACACACAAATTGGGTAATGATGTTAAATCTGCATAAAATACTAATTTGCTATCACTAAGTGCAAGATAACAGCTTTACAAGCCCCACTGCTCACAGAGAATGGGAAGTCCTGGGGTTAAACAACTCCAGCAGATGCAATCAGATCCTGGCTGCACCAGCCCAGAGCAGGCTCCTGTCCCCTGCCAGCACTGAGTGAAGGGAAGGTTCCCTCAGGAACTGGCTCCCCTCAGAGGGGCAGGGGCTGCCCACCATCAGATCTGCACTGGTCTGGAAACAACAAAACACTGCAATGCCCCTGCACACAAAGCACCAAGGCCGAGGGTGCTGACACTGTCCTGGGGCTGCCCTCGCAGGGGGAGGTGATGATGATGCCCTTGGCTGCACTTGCTCCACTCCCAGGACAGCTGGGGCCTGGGGCAGGGCTGGACAGGTCCCCACACACCTCCTGGGGATGTCCCCGGGCTGCTCCCACCTGGCACAGCTCTGCTTGGAAAAAAATCAGGCATTTTCAAAATAGCTGGTGCCCTACACTTTGACATTCAGACTCTTCTCTTTGTTTCCTCTCCAGTTTGAGGCAGCTCTCCCAGACTCACAGAAAGTCTCACTGGAACAGAAGAATGGTTGTGGTTTGGCATGAAGCGCTGTCTGATGATACAAGACTGCTACCGTCCCCAAAACTCACAGTTGCTTAATTATCTTCTATAATTTGCCAATATTTTGTCTTTGAGCTTCTGTTTTGCTGAAGCCACTGTCCCTCTAAGAGACCACTGGTTTTCCTTCAAAACACAACAGAATGGCGTGATGCCCACAGAGAGGCAAAGGTATTCTACCAGCTACAAGGCTGGGTTCTTTCCCTCTTGCCCCATCTCTCATCTCACCTTTCTTTTTAGTTCCCCAGGAAGGTCAGAGCACTGCCTGCTCTCCCTGGCACCCACCTGGAAGAAGGAAGCAGGAAAGGGATCCAAACCAGACAGGGTTTTCCTCAGGCAAGAGCAGGGTGTGATGACTGATGTGTTTCATCATAATGCAAATCCAGCTCCAAGAGATTTGTGATGAAACTGTGAGAACTGGCAATAGTGGAAGGAATGAGTATCGCAGAAGATCTGATAGTTGGAGGAGTTTTGGACTGGTTACTCAGAGATAAGGACCAGGAGCTTCACTAAAAGACAAATTCATCCCAATTGTGCAATGCTTTTGCTGCTGTGAACCAGGAGCAATTTGCACTGGGCAGTACCTGAAACAGGAACGCAGCTGCTTCAGCCTGGTGTAACATGAGACAGAGCTTTGAATTTTTATGAACACAGAGAAACAGCTGCAGAAGTTAAAACTCACAGCAATCCCCCTCAGAGAAGTCTTTGGCCCAAAAAGGAGTTTATAAACTCACAGGCTTTGTGCATCATTTCTTATACTTGCTGTCCGGGTCTGCAGCGTCCCAACACACACCAGCACATCCAGGCACATGAGGAACGGCAGATTGAGCAAAAGGGTCAAACTGCAAGTGCTTCAGACACTCCCATCAACACCACCCCCCCCCACCCCCCCACCCCGCCTGACACAGCAGGGGGCCATCCAAAGCACCTGCAGATTATTTGTCCCGGAGATAACCCAGGAGGTCCATGCTTGGAAAATTAGGGGAGTGTCAAGCATGGAATCACATCACAGAGAAAAGCAGCCCCCATCCATGACAGAGCACTTCAGTGCAGAGCAGGTCCAGGCTGCCAGGGGAACTCCCTGGGCACTGCCCTGAGGCCATGGGGAGGCTCAGAGGATGATGCTCACTGGCCATGTGCCCTCCTGGTGCTCTGATATCAGCTGATGCCAGCAAAGTAGTTGCTCCTTGGCTCAGTGAAAAAGCACAGTTTCTAAATGAAAAAGCACATCTCCTAAATTGGAGGCTGGGCCTCAAAGAGTAGAAAATGTGTCTGATTCCTCTGGGAAAGGAAAGAGGGAGCCTGGTTGGGAGCCTGCATCATGCTGTCAGAGCCTCCTTGATAAAGGCTCTGACAAGAGCCAATCTGATCAAGATTTCTGGGTCCAGCACTGGCAATTCTGAATTACTCTGAGCAACACTTTGTGATTTGAATAAAACCTGTGGGCTCAGGGGTCTGTGCTGGTGAGGGGCCACAGGCTGAGAGGTGCAGCTTGGCTTTAGCACTGCCCGCTCCTCCTGTTCCTCCACATAACATGAGAGCTCCTACATGCTCTTCCAGAGAAGCCACAGAGAACATTGTGTGCCTGGTCCTTTCACATTTAAGAGAAATTTATCACTGCCTTTTCCAGTCATTATCAAAACCTAGATTTAAGCTTCAAGAGTGGCACAGTCATTTTTACTGTTCAGCGTATTTGGGGCTACTCTCAGCTTTGCCTAAATTAATACCTTGCAGTGGTTGGTCTGTTCTGGCCTCTCCCCCCACACTGTGCTGGTCACTGGGTCTTTTACCAAGCACTTGCTTCAAGCAATTGGAGTTTAGGTGTTGGGAAAAAATCAAAAGAGCAGCTCCAGAGGGCACATTTGCTAGGTCAGAGCTCTGAGAAGTGTTACAGAGACCTCCTGACACTGAAATAGTTTCAGGCAGTTGGGAACAGGCTTAATTTGGGTAATTGAGTCTGACAAGGCTGTGAGTGAACAGGGCTGAAATCCACTTTAGAGCCCCTAGAACAAGAAGATAAGTCAAATCTACCACTTGAAAATTATTCCTTTCATATCTTTCATTGGCAATACCATGAACTCCTAGTTAATGGTGTAGCAGCTGCAAAATGTCCAGGTCACAGCTGCAATTTGGGGAAACAGGCAAGAGTTTAATTTGTTACCAAACAAGCTGAGGCTCTGAACTGTTGTTTCCTTTGTCAGTGGGTTCCTGCATCAGACATTCCCTCAGAGCATCTAGCAGGGACTGTGGCTCCTGGAGCTGGCTCTGGGGCAAGGGGAGCTGTGCTATGTGGAATTCAGCACATACAGTGAGACAAATTGCCTTTAATTAACAAATTGCTTTTAATTAAGCCCCAGAAGGACAGGAAGGGGCATTTTTCAAGGTATCCAAAAGGAGCTGGGTGTCACATTCCTATAGAAAAACCAAAGTATTTAGTAGTGAACTCCTCCCTGGCACTGTGGAAGGGCAGAATAGACCCACAGCACCCAAAGTCAGACATCCTGAGCTTCTGAGCATGAAGTTTTTCAGATGCCTGACACAGATGGCTATGAGAAGAGCATCTCCTGCCCACAGTGCTCCTCTGGTACACAAGGTGACCTCTGAGAGTCACTCTGAGGTAAAGACTTACCCATCAGGGATTCAGGACTTACTGGTCCATCAGACACCCGAGCAGCCCCTTGTTCATTATTCATCCCATTGCCAGAGACACCATTCATCCAGATAAAAGGTAAAATTATGAAAAGGATATAAAATGAATTATCATGGTGAAGGCTGAGCAGCGTACACCCTCCTCTGCTGCAGCTCTCATGACAAAGTCAGGACGTTTGTGAGATGAGAGCTCTGAAAGCCTCTTGCTGGCACCGAACCTCGGCAGAGGATGTCAGGGAATGGCACAGGAAAGATTTGCTCCTGCTCGGGAATGCTCTGCCCCTGGTGTTTGGTTCCTCATCCTGCAGGGAGCAGATGTCCCAGATGTCCGCTCTGTCTTGGAGAATGGCACAGAGCGTAGGGACAGCAGCATCACAGGAGGCACAGCAGCCTTATCACATCGTTAGCTGTGGCTGCTTTAAAATTAACCTCTCCCAGCCCTTATATGTGCTCAGGTCAGGACCTAACAAGATAAAATCCCATGTTCCTTACATACTAAATATACCTATTATAAATATATATATTACATTATAAATATATATATATATAAATACTAAATAGAAATACTCAAATACCAAACATGTTCTGTGTTAGTTATACCTGCACAGATCTGAGTCAGCAGTGCCCTGGAGCCAGGAGGGACATCCCTGTCCTGGGGACATCAGCCCAGGGAGAGATTGTCCCACTCTGCTCTGGGCTGGGGCAGCCTCACCTCCAGTGCTGGGGCAGTTTTGGGTGCCACAAGATCAGAGAGAGCCAAAGCTGTTCCAGAGTGTCCAAAGGAGGAGCCGGAGCTGGGGAAGGTCTGGAGGGGCCACCCGAGGAGCAGCTGAGGGCACTGGGCTGGTTCAGCTGCAGCACAGGAGCTGAGGGCAGAGCTCAGGGAAGGAGGGAACGGCTGGAGGGGGAGGTTTGGGATGGAGAGCAGGGAAAGGTTGCTCCCCCAGAGGGTGCTGGCACTGCCCAGGCTCCCCAGGGAATGGGCACGGCCCCGAGGCTGCCAGAGCTCCAGGAGCCTTTGGACAGCGCTGCCAGGGATGCCCAGGATGAGATTGTTGGGGTGTCTGGGCAGGGCCAGGGGTGGGACTGGATGATCCCTGTGGGACCCTTCCAGTTCAGAATATTCCCTGATTCTATGTTATAGTTTGAGATTTTAAAAAAGTGAAGGAGTTGTTGTGGAAAATTGACAGTGAGATGGGATCGGAAGCAAATCCAGAACAACCAAAAATTCAAGGTAGATGTTAAATTGGACAAGACTCTGGGTTATGTTTATATGACTTGTTTACCTTTCCAGCTGACCACTTCTCCCTAAGGCTGATTTGTGCCTGAAAGGGGCATCTTGAAGACAACACAAACAAGAGCAGAAAGAACATGGAAAATCGGCTGACGTCATAATTTGGGTGAAATTTTCAAACGGTGAACTGAGCTGGAAAGAAGAAAAAAAGGATTCAGTCTGTTGTAGAGAACATTAAGGGAAAGGTGGGAGCCGGGGCATGAGGGAGGTGTTGGAGGAAGCAGAAGGATTGGCTGGGCTGGAGGGGGACTCGGAGCCGCAGGACGGGCTGGATCCCCGGGCTGTTTGCCTTGGCACCGCCGCTGGAATCCTCCGTGCAGCACAATTTACACCAGCTGACGATCTGGCCCGGAGGCTGCGGGGCTGAGGAGAGACCGTATCCATCACAGAGCTGCAAACCCACCCCGCCCTAGCAAAACAAGAGGCGTAATCTGGTTCCTGGGTTTGCTGCAGCCAAGTGGAAGAGGTGCCAAACACCTGAATGTCCCACATGTGGGGCTTGCTATTTGGGGGAGAAAAAAACCCCAGACAATAAAAACCATTTTACTGCCAAATAAAAGTGTCCCCAACGCTTTCCTATAGAGAAACAATGACATCCAGTGGTGAGTTCTTTCATCACAGGGATTTATATGAGCTTGAGCTCGGGAAATCCCATCTCATACCTGGCGCAGGGAGGGCTTCCATTGCTGTATCCATTACCCATGTGCTGTTCCAACCCTGGCAGGATTTAACATTTTCTTTGCTGGCTCATAATCTTAAAAATGAACCTGCCAGCACAAGGTCCCCTTTCGAGGAAGGGGTGCTGGTTTTCTGTTGTGTTATCAGGAGGGTCATTAGAAGACAGTTGAGATTTTTGGTCTATAAGCTCTTGAGATAAAAACACCCACCTGCTCAACATTTCCATCCATCAGTGATGGATTCCTGACTGGATTTGGTCATGTAAGTACTTTCAAAAATCCCGTCAGTCACACAAAGTCATTGTTAAATATCTGAACAGTTCCAAGAGTGTCCCAGCTGTTTCTGTCAAAGCCACACAAAAATCTGGGCTAGGTCAGATTCTGATGAAAAAGCCTGATGTTTGGATTGAAGCCTGTTGAGTGAAATGCTGTAAAAGCCCTCAATTAGGGCTGATTCTCATCTCTAATTCCCATAATCACAGACTGGGTCAGGCTGAAGGGCCCACAGGGGTCACCTGGTGCCACCTCCCTGCTCCAGCAGAGCTGTCCCAGAGCTCAGGGCACAGGAATATCTGCAATATCCCCAGGGAGGGACCCTCCACAGCCTCTGTGCACAATCTGCTCAGGGCTGGGCACTGCCCAGGGCACAAGTTCTGCCTCCTGTGCAGGGGCAGCTCCTGGGCTCAGTCCCTGCCCGTGGCTCTGGGGCCATTGCTGGGCCTGGAGCAGGGCCTGGGCACACAGGGACAGACATGGGGACAGAGAGGGACACACAGGGACACCCAGGGCTGAGGGCCCCTCTCAGCTGGGGCTCCTCTCCAGGCTGAGCAGCCCCAGCTCCCTCAGCCTTTCCTGGGCACGGAGATGCTCCAGGCCCTTCCTCAGCTCCAGGAGCTCCTGTCCCTGCTGTGCTGAGGAGCCCAATTCATTTAAAACCTTCTCAGGCAAATCACACAGAGGGAAACTGCTTAGGGGAACACAACAGTCTCAAACTCAATGCCATTTCTGTTAAATCAAGCTGTTTGTACCAGTTCTTATCTTTGGGGATCAGGACTTCTAAGTAGTCCATGATAAAATGATTTAAGTTAAATGGTCCATGATAAAATAATTTCCGTTTCATTTTTTGCTAAATGACCCCTTGCTCTCATGTTAGGGAGAAAAGTTAACTTAAAGAGTGGATTAGTTTTCACAGTACCTTTCTTAAACACCTCACTCACATACTCTCCAACCCTTTCTTCTTCCAAGCTAAACAATTCTCACTTTTGCACTCTATCCTCAGACGTAAACCCCACCCAGTCTTCCAACCATCTCATGACATGCTTTTGGTGAGCTTCCAAACCAGAGAGGTTTCCAAACTGAACCTCCAAAATGTTTGAGGTTTCCCCATCTCTGCACAGCCCTTTCCAAGAGCACACTCCCATTGATCCTGGAGGCAGCCTCGGATCCAAACAAACCATAACCCCGTCAGGAACAAGTCTGGCTGCTTTTTAATGAGCAAATATGCTCTTGGGAAGTATCCTGCAGTGATGGGCAAACCTCAAACACATTGGAGGCTCTGCTTATAAAGCTCTTTGATGTAGGAGTCTCACCCAGTGGCAAACCCTGCTGGTTCTGAATGCCCAGGAGCATCGCAGCTGTAGCAGGAGGGAGCTGGCCCTGAGCTGGGCAGCGCCATCCCCTGCACACCCATGTGGCTGGACTGGAGCAGGGCGAAGGTTTAGTGAGGAAAGAATATTTCACTACCAAGAATCAAAGAGAAAATAGCCTAGAAGTCTGCAATTCAAGTTAACAACCACCCCTCCCACCCCACAAAGTCCCACTGCAGTCGTATCTCAGAGCCAGGCCTAACGCTGCTCTCAGAGCTGCAGCTGCAGAGTTCCCTGGCCAAGCCAGGCTCAGATGATGATGAAGCTTTAACTGCTCACTGTTCCACAGTGACAGAGAAATCAGGCTCTGCTGGGATGCAGAAATCTGCTGCATTTTTCTTAATCAAAGCTAAAATACTTGAACTGTGAAAGAACAAATTTTCCTGTTGGTGCACATCATGTTCATCTGCCCCAAGTCCATTAAGAGCCAAAGTCACTCAAGTCTCAGCTTCAGGGCTGTTTTTTTATTTCCAGCTGCAGACTCCATTGTCTAGCCTACCTAAGCCCTGTTGCTGTAGGGAGGTGGTGACCAGTGTTGGGGTAAGGCACAGACCAAGAGCCTCTCTCCGTGTGTGCCTGCCACCCTCTGCCTCTTCCCAAAATCCTGCACGTGAGGACACAGGGGATTTCCATCCAGGCAGAGAACTTTTCCATTTTGCTGATGGGAGTTATGGAACAAAGACCCTTTTTGTGCTACAAACAGTATTTAAACTTAAGGACTTTTCTCTAAGTCATTTTTTTGTTGTGCCGGACAATTCCACAGGACACCAGGCTCTGCTGCTTGGCTTCCCCCAAGTTCCTCACCCCCTTTCTTTACATCCCTGTCCCCAAAGAGATAGAAGTAACATGCACATTAGAGATTCAGTGCATCATCAAAGCACTGTTAAAAAAAGCTTTTAAGTAAAAATAAAACTGCCTCTTGTTTTTTTCATGCCCAAGCAGAGGCAGCATTGCTGCTTCCCAGAGCCAGACCTGAATTAACAGAGCTGTGACAGGTCAGAGCAGGGCAAGTACCTGCAGCCCTGGAAAGGAGGGGAGAGAGTCCTAAACCTGTCAGAACCACCCCACACCCATGTGAGCTACTGCTCTCACTGTGATGTCCAACTGAGCAAGATCTTATTTCTAATTTTAATATTCAAGAGGAACTTTTTGTTTGGCCTGGCTGGGCCAGAGCTCCATTGGCAGTTGCCTGTGGTTCAAAGGCTGCTATGTCAGGAATTCAGGCTGGCACCCTGCACCCAGAAGGGAGGTGCTGATTCCCAGGGAGCTCTCCCTTCCCAGGGAGGTGTGGGGATGTGTTGATTCTCTCCCTCTGCTCTGCTGTTGAGTCCAGGAGCCACCAAGAGGGACTTGCAGGTCATGGCTCTGCTCCCATGCTCCACAGGCTCTTGCAAACTTGCAATTTTCTGTCTCTGTGGCTCCTACTCAGGTCAAACAGAGGTCACAACCAGCCCCAAAACCTCCCAGGTATCAGCAATTTTACTTTTCATCTGATACCACATGTAATAGGAAAAGCTGTGCAAATAGGCTGGAGAAAGTCAGATGTGAATCAAAGTGAACCTTTCACTGTAAGGTTTGAAAAGATTCCTTTAACTTTTTGTTACCAATAAAGGCTTTAGATTGTCTCTTCATCTCTGATCTCTGGCCAGGGGCGCTGCGGTACCAAAGCAGAAGAAACACTGTGCTCACGTTTGCCCCTGCACCTTGGCCATCCTTCCCGCAGGAGCAGCCGCAGCCCTGAGGAGCTCTGAGCATCTCAAGACTGGAAGAACTGGTGAGGAAGGGAGGTTGTGCGCTGTCTTCCAAACTTTGGAGGGACTAGGAATCTTTCCAGTGTCAGCCACTGCCCCAGTTAGAAAGTTCACAGCACTTCCACAAGAGAACTGAATAAACCCCACAAAACCTGATCCAGCCTTTGGACTCACTGGAGCTGCGACATGAAAATCCCAAAGTGCATCAGTGGGATGAGACCGGATCAGCCCTGAGCTTACAGACTGACCTCATTTCTGCTCTCTTAGCCCTTCTTCCTCTTTCTGCCCAAAGTTACTCCAGCTGTTAGTCCAGTATTTCCTGGTCCTGCCATGTATTTACTTGAAATAAAAGGAAAGGATGGAGTAGCTGTTATGAGTGTTAAGGAGTCTCACAGTCCTTTCTTGCTTGTCAGCCTATAACTGTCTTTCCTCACACCCTTCAGATTCTCCCTCATGTGTTTCCCTGTGTGGCTCCTCTTCCCTTTAGGGCTTTCCCTATTTTAACTCCTTTACCTTTCCTTGTGCCATCCCTTAGTCAAACTCTCAATATGTATTTTCTTATGAATTATTTCCCCCATTTCTTTTCCAATTCTTTTGTGTCCCTCACTTGCTTATTTCATGGCTACTCATTCCCCACAACTCCTTTGTACCCCCCATCCATTTGGGATGCACACAGCTGAACATGATATCCCCAAATCCATGCTGACAGTGCCATTTCAGCAAAAAGCCTAATTATCTGTTTAATATCTCATTTGCTGTCTCCCTGTAACTCCCATGTCAGATCTAACAACACTGCTTCCCAAATCCCTGTTTAAGTACTTGCAGTTTCCTTTAGACATATTAGCTGCATTTTTCTAAACTGAATCATGTTTATTTTCTTCTTATTATAGCACTGATCTCTTGAGGCTTTTTTTCTACAAGTGGATGGAAAGATTTCTTTTTTTCCCTTATTATTGCACAAGAGGGTTTCATGTCTTTGGATGTGTCATAATAAAATGGTTTTGGTAGCAGCAAACCTAATTCCTGTTGTTATTAAACCTAACACAATTCAGGAGAACTTAGTCATTGTGGAACAACAGTGAGCACCACATCTACCTGCAGGAAGTGCTGAACTCAGAGGAAGTGGGCTGGAGGAGAAGAGGAGGAAGGCTTTACAGGCTGAGTAAGACATTAAATTCAGCTTCTCTTAATGAATTAGTTGAGAAAATAAATAAACCACTAATCACTAACAGCTAAGTTTTATTCTGTTACTCAAAAAATTTTGCAGTGATTCCCTTTTCTACTGTTGAAGGACAGCAAAAAGCCTGGGAGGATAAACTTGAGTTTTAATTATATATAGAAGTTTTTGCTGAAAAACATAATCTAAACTTGTGCTCAGGATGGGGGCAGAATTGGTCCTTCAGAACTGGTGGGCCACTTGGCCTGTAAAGTGGTTGCTCTTTTCTTGACTTGTTTGTGGTCAATATATTTTGTGTGTAAAGATGGGCTTTGAAGGATTTACAGCCAGTTAAGGACCATTTTGTATTTTCTCCACATCCAAAGCTCACCTTCCCTCCCAAACACTCAGTTCTCCTGCCGTTCCGGTTAACTGCTTGTGTAATTAAGAGCTCATTGTGGTGCAAATTGTGCCCTGCCCCCCAGGGCAGGGCGCAGCTCTCACACTCCTGGGCTATGCCGGGTCCCACACTTGTCTGGAATTAAAATTCTCTATCTGAAGACAACCCCAGGCCGAATCAACTACTCTGGTCCCCTCCAGAGCACACTGGCAGCCTGACAGGGCAGAAGGGAGAGCACCCACAGCTTATTCAGAGGATGGAACGTTGGGTTCATTCCAAATCCAGCCCCTCTGACAGAGCTGAAAGAGGAGAGAGGGCAGAATGCAAATTCCCATGAGCAAAAGCCTTTTGGTGGGGGTTTAGCCCAGACCCTTTACACCTCCCTCGTTCCAGAGCCTGGGTCAGATCACACAGCTCCACTGAGGAACCTGGCAGTCCTTATAACCTCAGTTTTATGGGTTTACAGGATCTCGTGGCAGCTGGATGTGTTCATGCACAGAACACAGTGGCCATCCTCGGGTTCTCTGGGCACCCTGCACCAGTGCCTCACATTCCCACAGTCAAGGATTTCTTCCCAATCCATGGTCCCCACACCCTGAGCAGAGAGCATGGAAGTGCCAGGAAAGGAGGAGCGGGGGAGAGAAGGAAGTGGGAGGAAGGGTGGGAGGAATTAACTGGGCCCAGGGAAGTGAAGTGGATCAGGAGTAAAGAAAGTCAATAAACCGAGGAAGGAATCAAAGAAGAGAGAGAGGCAAAAACCACAGTTTATAGCAACAAGTCCTGGGAGAACTCTCGGAGTCTGCACCCCTTGGAAATGAAGCAATCAATAGTGCAGACCTGGAAAAGCATCCCCACTGCTGGGCTTGAACAGTATGGATCCAGGAAATATTAAATCCATCTACTGTGGAGAGAATGTTTTATCAACAACAAAAAACCCATTTGATTTATTCTCTAGACACTGGGCCCAGCCCCAGCCACTGAGCTGTGCTATCTAATGTGGTCAGACAACTTCTAGGGAACCAACCTCGTGTTGCCATTACCCACAGTGTTTGCTTTTCCCCTATTGCCTTACTCATCTGATTCCTCCCTTCTTATTATGGCTCTGGTTGGGTTGATAGCTCATAATTTATCCTCCAGGCTGAGGCTTTCATGCCTTTGTCAGTAACTTGAGCCAGGGAAGTGAGTTATTCTTGCCTTTCTGTGTTTCTCTGTCTCAGTCCTGCTCTGGCTGAGAGTATACCTGGATGTGGAACACACAAACTCTGTAGCACTGCCCATCAGGAGAGATTTCCCTCCAGTTCCAGTTACTGTCCTGGGTGTCTGGGCATTGCTCTGGATCAGTTTTTTGCCGGATGCCAGGTGATTAATGAGAGCCTGCTGTGATACAGCACCATTAGTCCCCAAGTGCTTCCCAAAACAGAAATTCACCGACTCCAGTTGTGCTAATTAACATGAGAACAGAGGCATCACTGGGGCAGAGCAGACATACAGGAGGCACTTCCCCTGCACGGTGCACTGTGCCTCAGGCTGTGAGCACAGCCCAGCTCCAGCCACTTCAGAAAGCACCTTACCCACCTTTGGTGCTGGTCCAGGACAGACAAGGAGCTGCTCCTGCATGGACAAAACCCAGAGAATGGGTTACACTCATTGCACACCCAGATTCCACAGAGGACACAGAGTAAACCCACTCCTGCCAAGAACCCTGATTGTTTTCCTTCCCACAGGTACCCACAGCATGGTTCTTCTCCATCCTCATGGGCAGGGATCCCAAAGCAGCCACATTTCCTGCTCTCAGGCACACGGATGGGGCCCTGCTCAGCTGCAGCTGCACTCAGGCTCCTCCTCACTGTGAGGAATAGTTCTCAGTAAATTGCCAATAACTTCAGCTCCTTCTACTGGGATAAAAAAATCATGAAGGAGTGGGGACAGGCTCAGAAATGTCTGCCCTTCTAATTTGTGTTCTCATATCCATACCAAAATGCTGGTTCCCAAAGGGCATGAACATGTCCAGGTCACTCTCTGCTAGAGAGAAGGTGAAGAAATCCCATGGGGCAAAAATACCCTCTCCTCCCATCCCCTCCCATCCCATATGAGCTTTGCATTCTTCATCTTCAAAAAAGCTTCCAATGACAGATAAGGGAGGCTCTACCTCCTCTGAGCATTTTCTTATCAGAATTTAGGACATTCTCTGCATCTTCCACTATCAGGAGTTCAGGATGTTCATTACCTGCAGCAGCCAGTTCTGTCCTAGGTGACATCAGGAGAAAAACCCAAGGATTCATTTGGGGAAGAAATCCTCACGTAGCCACTTGAGATACATTAAATTTCTTCTCAGAAGCAGTTAAATTTTGAGCTCATCTGCCATTTTTTTCAATAACCAAAGCCTTGAAACACAAAACCCAAACCCAAAGCATTCTCCCCTTGCAGAAGAGAGAAACTGATGAAGGAATCTGAGCGAGCCCCGGCACTGCAGGGAAACCCTGAGCTGGTCCATTAAAATGCACTTCACCTGCTCCCCAAAGGCCCTGCTGGTGTTTGGGATTGGAGCAGCCCTTCCCAAAGTGATGTTTGGCAGCTGCCAAGGGTGGTTCCTGCTGCTGCTGAGTGAAGGGATGATTGTCCTGCCCTGCAGTGGGAAGCCTGGGACATGAAAGGCACGTTAATACAATATTATTACTGCTATTACTGTTATTTCACTGGCCCTTTGCCTCCCTCCCTGTTCAGCACAGGAACAGGAGTATTCCTGACCATCTCCAGCCCTGCCTTTAGTCAAGCCTCGTCTTTAGCACTGCAGACCTTCAGATATCATTTTTTCCCATCATCTCAGTTCACAGAGCCACAGACCATGTTTCTTTACTTGGTATTAACTTCAAAGTATTCCTCCTTTTAAAATACAAATCAATGTTATTTGTGAAATGAGTGTTTTGAACTTGGGTCCAATATTTTTAGTGAAATAAAAAAGAAGAGAAAAAGAAGTTTTGTTTTGTTTTTTAACTGGAAGGAATCCAAACTATCCACAGCTTTTATAAACCAACTTCCTTATGAGTCAGGACGTTTATTGCCAGAAAAATATTATTTTAACTTCATTAGTGCAATATAGCAGTGACATCTAGTGGTTTTCATCTGTGTCATGAGCGAGGGGCAGGTGGGACTGGCAGGATGTGGGAATGGATCCAGGTCAGGGGTTGTTATTCCATTGTTGAGAGTCAGTGGAAGCTGGACAAGCTCTTCCATAGAGCTTACCAGAATTAGAAAATTCTGATAATATAATGAAAACAAACTCTAAGATTGGAAAATCCAATAACACCCATGGGTGATTTCTTCAGCTCACATTATAAGGTACAATTCCTGACTTTCTTTATCCTGGTGGAAATATCGTTCACATTAGGGAGCTCCTTCACCAGGAACCACAGAAACAGTTACTCTCCATTTTCTACATCAAGATTCAGTCTAAGGCTATTTACAGCCCATATCACCCAAATGCCCCTGGATCCCTGGCCGTGTCCAAGGCCAGGCTGGACAGAACTTGGAGCAGCCTGGGACAGTGGGAGGTGTTGCTGCCCATGGCAGGGCTGGCACTGGATGAGCTTTAAGGTCTCTTCCCACCCAAACCATTCTATGATTCTACTCTAAACTTTCTGTGTAAAAGGCCTATTCGACAAAAAGAAAAGGCTCTAACTGAGAAAAATATGTCAATAATTGTTTTCTTGAGCTTTGAACACTCCAGCTACACACAGAAAAGGAGCTGAAATTTGGAGAAATTAATTTTGTAGAAGCATCAGCCTGTGCTGGGCTGGTTGCTGCTTAGATAAAGCTCCAGATTGCTCCACAGTGCACAGAAACCTTCCAGGAGCTTTGTGGGGAAGGTTGTGCTGGGTTCTGGCTGTGCAGGTGTGTGCCTGGGCTGGGGCTGTGTGTGTGTTTTGTTATGAAAGGATTTACTTTCCATGTGCAGCAGTGACAGCACCCAGAGGAAGGCAGGGCTGGGAAGCATCTGACAGAATATTTGTGCTGCATCTGCACTTTGTGTCCCCGTGCCAGCACTGTTGCTCTACTCTCCCTGCTCAGGATTACTGGGGGTTGTAACAATAAGTAGAACCACTGGCTTTGAAGTCCAGGCTTCAGAACTGAGCCAGGTTTTCCACGTTGGCAGGGAAGCTGCAGCCTCCTTCCACGGGTGCTAGGCCAAGGAAACAAATGCCTCGCCCCACATCTGCCTGCAGCACCTTTGTGGAGCCATCCCAACCCTCCCAGCCCAGGGCAGCTTCACCCAGCCCTGCCTTGGCCCCAGGGACTGCAGGAGGGCAGAGCTGGGGGTGTCCTGGGCACAGACCCTCTGGACAGGGCTGTCCTGGGCACAGCCCTTATGGACAGTGCTGTCCAGGGCTGACAGAGGTGCCAGCTCCAGGCTGGCAGAGCAGCTCCCCCCAGGGCAGCATTCCCTGGGAGGGGGTGAGTCAGACCAGTGGATTCAAGGAGACTTCAAACACTCCAGCAGGTCTGGCAGGAATATTTATACACCTGCATGTTCAAATATGCTCCACTTCCTCACTTTATAAATACATGGGAGCCTGCTGAACACTGGCCCAGCAGAGCCAAGCGTGCCCCTCTGCTTTGATGAACCAGCTGTTTTTCTGGCCTGTTCACATAAACATATTTTTGTGTGTTGATTTTGCAGTTTATTGGGGAAAAGAAGCAGATGCCAGATCGTATATGCATTTTTGTTCTGTGTAGAACTGCCACGAGAACATTCCCCCCAGCCCAGTTCCTGTTTGTTTTGCAGGAAGGGAAGCAGCACAGGGAAGGCTCAGGAGGAGCATTGTTGATGGTTTTTAACCAAGCAGGTGCAGAATCAACTCACACAGGTGAAGAGTTGCAGTGGCTCTGTTTGCAGATCCAAGTCTCCACGTGGGACCAGGGAGGCAGCCTGGACTGCAAGATCCCCCACATCCATTCCTTTGGGTCTGGCTCCCACATGCCCATTTCCACACGCCCATTTCCTGTCTCTGGCATTCCATGTTCAGTCCAGGCTTTTCACAGGAGCTGTGACAGCCCTTTGTGGCACCAAAATGCCATTTTTGTGGATGTGTGAGTCCAGAACCCACCTGCTCCTCTGCCGTGTGTGAACAGCACACGCAGCTCAGCTCCTCCCTGCCTGGAGTTGGGACAGGAACTAATGCAGCTCCACATCTCCACCAGCCCTGAAATCACCAAGGGATGGCACAGAACTCATTGCCAGGTCTACAAAAGGAAAGCATTTCCATATCCACCATAGCCTCTCTGTGGCCCTGCAACCTGCTGAGAGCTTGGCTTTAAACTGCTGCACTGGCCACTGCCTCTGAACCCTGCCTTGGATTTGGGGACACTGTCTTCCATTTCAGTTCAAAGCTGATCCCAGTGGTGCCCAGCCCTTCCCTGGGCATGGCTGGGCCAGAGCAGCCCCAGCCCCATGTGCCTGAGGGGCTCAGCTGAGGAGAATTCCCAGTGCCATCCCAGACACGACCGGGCCAACTCTGCTGCCATTGGGGGTTGGGTTATTGGGAATGAATGGGGCTGGATTTGTGCTCAGCTCCCCACAGGAGTGGAGAAACAAAGTCCCTGGTGTGGCACAGGTGACCATGAACTGTCTCAGAATAAGCTAAATTAAAGCTTGCCTTGGGTTTGTGTTGCCATTGCCCTCAAACTCTGGTCCTGTTGCTCCCAGGAATTCCGCGCTGTCCTCACACCACACCACAGAAAAGGACACACGTCCAGTCCATAAGCTTCCTGAAAATGTTGATTTTCCTTAAAAAGGAAGATCACCTGGATGGCTGTTGTGCCTGCAGGAGCTGGGAAGGAGCATGGTCCAGCATGTTTGGGTTATGTCATGGGGGTCAAGTTAAACACTCAGCAGTGGGCTGAGGAACTGCCAGAAGGTCACAGAGGCACTGCAAGAAGTGAGAGTCTCGCCAGCTCTCCCATGAATGTGTGCTGGCTCTGCAATTCCTGCTGGAAGTCCAAGTGGCAACTTGAATTTCCTCATTTCACTGCTCTTGTTTCAGTTCTCCGGTCATGGAGAGAAAAAGTAAAACAAGAGAAGAGGACCCAAGGTACATTATTAATTATCCTCAGAAAATAGCCAAGGGCAAGTCATGGCAAATAATTCAGGGAAGCTCACTGGTCTGGGGTGTTCAGCCAGTTCTGACCACCAGACTCCTAGAAATGAGTGTTTGCAGGAAATCATCCACAGAAAAACTTGGGATTTTGTTACTGGTGTCTTTTCCAGTTCTATTATCTGCCTAATATGGCAGAACATGTTCAGGATGAAGCAGGAGGTGCAAACAAACCATGCTATGCTCACCAAAAACCAAGCTGGGTGTGAGGATTGGAAAAGGGATGGTTGTGTGGAGACCTCACAGCCCCTGCCAGGGTCTGAAGGGGCTGCAAGGAGCCTGGAGAGGGACAATTCATCAGGACCTGGAGTGACAGGACAAGGGGGAGTGGGTTTAAAACTGAAAGAGAGTAGGTTGAGATTATTGAGGAAGAAATTCCCCCCTGAGGGTGGGCAGGCCCTGGCACAGGGTGCCCAGAGAAGCTGTGGCTGCCCCTGGATCCTTGGCAGTGTCCAAGGTCAGGTTGGACACTGGGGCTTGGAGCAGCCTGGGACAGTGGAAGATGTCCCTGGCACTGGGCACACTTCCTCCCACAGCAATGAGGATGCTGCTAGAGAAAAGACAATGCTTTTTTTCAGGATGAACAAGCACAGGCACCCCCCACACTGTGCCAGAGGGACTGCAAGGTCAGAGCTGGGAAGCAGGAACCCCCAGCAGGAGACTCCAGCTGCTGCACAAGCTCTCCCTTTTGTTTTCACCAACAAAGATCCCTCAGCCCCAGGGTCCAGCCCAGCCCTCTGCTTAACCACGTGTATGCCTGAAAAAAGCATTTCTCCTATGGGAACACAACCACTTCCACAACAACTTTTTCCAAGTCCTTCTTGTAATTAATTTCCTGGATGTGGCATCACCGAGTTCTGGGGTCCTTTTCCAGCCTGGCAGGCTGGGAGCTGCCATCAGGATCTTGGCAGATGCTGCAGCTCTGTGAGCTGTGCCTGGCTCTGGGAGCTGCTCCCTATTTCCCTGAGCCCTCCCAAGGCTTCGGAAGATGCATCAGGGCTGTGGTAGGTCCCTCAGGATCTCACTGCTCCATCCTCTCCATTTATCTTCCCTCCAGATCCAGGCACTTTGCCCTTCCTCTGCCAATTTAAAATACTCTGTTGTTTAAAGGATCAGGGACCAGGAACTTTTCCCTCCACACACCTGCCCAGGCTTACCCTCCAGTTTTCACTTGCATTTGGCCTTTTCCTTGGTGAATTTGCAACATTTTGCCAGGTTTTGACAGCAGCAGCACAGAGGGACCAACCCAGATGGAGGCAATGTGGGTGCACTTGTAGAAAGCATCAGATTTGCTTTAAATCTGTAGTTGAAACCCCCAGTAATTCCAGCCTGGGCTGGTCCCTCTGAAGGAAAACCTTGAGCAGTAACTCAGGCCATGGATGTAGCTCAGGTTGATGAGCTTTAATATCCCTTCCAACCCAAACCATTCTGGGATTCTGTGATGGTGCCTCCTCTCTTTTTTGGCCTTACATGTTCAGAAAAATCTGGTCATTCAAGTAAAAGCACTTCTTTCTTTTAAACTCTGTTTCTCCAGCAGATGCAGACTCAGCATTTGTTACATTTTCAAGATACCACATATCAAGTTTTTCTAAAACAGAGGATTTGGAATCCACAGCTTTACTGAGATAGACCAAAAAAGTCAAGCTAACCCCAGGCTGGAATGACCTCACCACCAAAAGCCATGTAAACCAACATGGCAACACACCAGGAAGCCTTGGGAGGGTGGTAAAATTAAATTTTTCCCAAGCAAAACATTTTTATTAATTTGATAACCACCAGCATTTTATTTTGACATCAAGATCCCAGTGTAGATAATGGGAAATGGCAGCTTTCTGTTAAAAGTTTTTTTTACAGCACTATTCAAAGGGCTTAGAAGCATTTGCT
This sequence comes from Trochalopteron elliotii, assembly GCA_024734555.1. Lineage (NCBI taxonomy): Eukaryota > Metazoa > Chordata > Aves > Passeriformes > Leiothrichidae > Trochalopteron > Trochalopteron elliotii. Next base: position 723,990 of record JANPWX010000278.1, on the reverse strand, counting down.
CCATTTCTGTTGGAGAATTTCACCTACAAGCAGCCCTATATGTTATGTGTTTTAAAAAATATTTCCATATGCTAAAGGAATGTAACTGGTTGCCAAGGAAAGTGGCTGTTACAGCAGCAGGCTGGGGCTGTTTTTCAAGGAAAAACTGCTGCAGAAATGAGGTATCCTCAGAGGTGCACTAAAGCAACACTAACTGCAGTGACCTTGAGATGACCTAGACCTCCTCATATTACAAAAATGAAAAGAGAGTTAGAAAATCTGAGGCCAATTAGGTGCTTTTTTTTTTTCTTGGAGACATGATGAAATTTCCTGAAACAAAAACTTTAGCAAATTCTATAAAATACTTCGAGCTTTGGTGGAAAAATAAATTATTGCCTTTTTATCTCCTCATTCCTGAGGCACAGAACTGGCCCACTTCTGTTTGTGCAGATGGATTGGAGGGAAAACACCCAGAGAAGGGCCAAGTGGTGAGATTCTTGGCACGAGCAATTAAGTGTGAAGTTATTCTCAGGGCTGCCTATTTGTTATTGCAGCAGGAATCATTAAGATTATATGGAAAGATATTGTCTGGGAAAAAGTGTGAAGTCAGGATTATGTGTCCCGAGATGTGATTTAGGGGCAGAGCATCGCCCGTGCCCGCGGGGCTCTCGGAGCAGCGCCCGGGAGTGGCCGCGCTGAGGTGGCTCCCAGGGCTCGGCTTTGGGGCTGAGCTTCCCTTCCGAGGAATATCCGGGAGGAGCAGGGGGCAGGGCCACCCCCGAGGCAAGGGAGTCCCCTCGCTCCAGGGCTCCACGGTCACCTGGAGCCGCCCGGCTGGGTCCTGGCAGCCAAGAGCTGCTGAGGGGCTCCGGAGCCTCGGGGAGCAGCAGGTCCTGGCAGGGTTTGTGCTCGGCATCGTCCCAGCAGGGTGTGGGACCGGCTCTCTCGGGAAGGGGGACGTTCTACCCGGGCTGTCCCTGTCACTGTCCCCTGCCTTCGTCACCCGGGACGTGCTAAGCAAGAGCCACGCTGACCTCGCCAAGAAATTGGTGCAGTCAGAACAAAAAACCTTTCTGCAGAGGGCAGGATCTCTGCTCTGGAGCCCCTGCTGCTCAGAACGGTTTGGTCTTGGTGTGTGGGTGATTAACTGGTTACTGGAATCCTGTTTCAGCGCCTCAGAGCATTGCACAAACGTGTTTAAAGTACCCAGGGAAAAGCTGAGGCTTGGAGAAGCCAGTGCTGGCTCCATGCTCCTCCCCTGCCGAGCAGGGCTGCAGGGCAGGGCAGCCCCAAATCGTCAGTGTCACAGAGCAGGGGCTGTGCTCGGCACTGTGGCACAGGGACAGCCCGTGCAGACACCACGGAGAGCCTGGTGCCAAAGCAGTATCCTCCGGGAGCATTTCCCACTGCAGGGATGGGCACAGCTGTGTCTGGCAGCACAGCCCAGGGAGAGGCTGCATGCTTGGAGAATGGGCCTGACCTGGGATTTTTAGCAAAAGCTCTGCTGGGATGGGGAGCAGAGAAGAGTTTTCTCCAAAGGTCTTTTTCCCCTTCATTCCCCCAGCGTGGGCAGCAGGGGAGGGGGATTCTGCCCCTGTGCTCAGGTGAGACCCCACCTGCAGAGCTGCCCCAGCCCCAGGGCCCAGCACAGGAAGGAGCTGGAGCTGCTGGAGCCAGGCCAGTGGTGGCACCAGGATGAGCAGAGGGATGGAGCAGCTCTGCTGGCAGGAAAGGCTGGGAGAGCTGGGATTGTTCACCTGGACAGGAGAAGCTTTGGGCTGAGCTCAGTGTGGCCTTGCAGGGCCTGAAGGAGCTGCAGGAAACCTGGAGAGAGACAATTTCCAAGGGCTGGAGGGACAGGACACAGGGAATGGCTTCCCATTGCCAGAGGGCAGGGCTGGATGAGAGATTGGGCAGGAATTGTTCCCTGGGAGGGTGGGCAGGCCCTGGCACAGGGTGCCCAGAGCAGCTGTGGCTGCCCCTGGATCCCTGGCAGTGTCCAAGGCCAGGTTGGATGGAGTTTTCCCTCTGGAATTATGCTGCTCTAACCCCATCCATACCCAGGCCCGGGAGTTTGGGAAGGGCTTGACAGGAGATGCTGGGCCTGAGTGAGACCCCAGTGCCTGTGGGGGCCCTGGAGCCCAGCCCTGCCGTCCTTGCCCACCCTCCCAGGGCACTGCCCAGCCCCACGGGCACTCCATGCTCAGGACAGCGTGTGGCTCCCACCCTCTTGGCACAAGGGGAGAGTCCAAAGGGGCCCCAAATCCCTCCAGGATGGGTGGGAGCACCCAGGGCAGCAGGGCCTCCATGACTTCTCTGGTAAGTTCTCTGGTGGAAATTAACAGCAAACTGCTACAGGCTGCAACTGCAAGGGAAAACCCACAGAACAACCAAACCCAAAGGCCACCCAGGTGAGCTGGAATGTTAAAGCCTGACCTCAAGGTTTACCCTGCAGATCCATCCCAGAGCTTTTGTGGCTTATTTGGATAATGATACCCAGCAAAGGCCTTCAGAACCCCTCCACGAGCTCAGCCAGGCTGCAATTCCACCCTGCACTCCTGGCACCAAACAGATGGGATTGGACTCACTCAGCTCCAGGGCAGCCTCAGCCTGACAGCAGCAGCACGACTTGCAACACTCTTACCCAGAATCAAGAGTGGGGCAAGCTGCACTGGAGCCATTCCTGAGGCCTGGATTTGCCAATGCTGAGCCAGAACTGCTCATATTTTTAGCACAGAGTTTATGGCACCTCCAAAACCATTTCAGGTCAGTGCCTCCCACAGACAACCACCAAACCCAACACTGAACAAGTCACTGCACAGCAGCTAAGGAAAGCCCAAGGCAAAGCTTTTCCTGAGTCAGAGCAAGCCCTGGAAGACTCTGCAGAGCTCAACACATGGAGGTTGCTTCAACAGGCCAAGAGATGGGTAGCATTTTAAAAATTCTATTTGCATTCTTGGTAAAGTAAGAAAATCCTGGTGATGTTCCTGCAGAGGCAGTGGGGTTCAGACCTCTGTGATGGGTGAATGAGTTCAGCTCCAGGTCTCACTGTTCCTCCCAGTCTGTCCCCAGGAAAGGGAAGGTTGGACCAGCAGCCTGCCAACCCCCGTGTCAGAGCAGAAGCTGGGCTGTGGCAGATGGCTTTGGGCTCCACGTGCCCTGTGCCTTCCATTGGGGTTGGGCTGGAAGGGCATTTATTAGCCAGGGACCCCCCCCAGCAAGGCTGCTCCAACCCATCCTTAACTCACACCCAAACTCTGCTGAGGTGATGTCACTCATCCATTCATGTGACAAATTAAGTTCAAACTTTTTTTTATTAAGCACATTCCACAGTACAAAGCTTTAGATCATGAACGATATCTGTACAATTTAACAGTTTCAAGAAGCTGTTCATACACCAACTTTCCAAACAGATAATTGGCAAACATAATTACAAGTTAGATTTAGACTATCCCAGTGCTTTGAAACATTAATATCGCAGTAATGTACAGTTGCTCAATTATGGTTAGCAAAACAAAGTCCAGAGTGCAGCCAGGATCACTACCAAGAATCCCAGGAGTCAAGTTCCTTGGGTGCCAATCACAAAAGTCCACTGCTATGTTACACAAAGCACAAAAAGTTTAGACTGCATGTTCAAATACCATTATCTCCCAAGGAAAAACAGGAATTTAAATCTTACACATGCATTTTTAAAAAAAAGGACTCCGCTCTCCAGAAACAAAGAACCTTTTTCTTCAGGGCTGCGACAGATCTTTCTTTTTTAAACAGTTTAATATTAAAGCTATTAGATGAGAAGGGTAAAGTAAGACACTTGCACGAACTACTGTCAAGCTTACCAAAATGTGACCTCATGGACGCTCAGGAGCGAGTTTGCTCTTCTGGACTTCATCACATTCGCTCATCTGGATGAATAAATAGCTGGAGTAACATGGGAAAGGGAGCTGGGCTCCCGGGAGGGTGGGGAGGGGAGCCCCTGCAGTGACCCCTGTGAGGGCCTGGCTGGTGACACCTCCAGCTCCCTGCTGTCCCTGGGCACTGCCCAGCCCCAGGACTGCACAGGGAAAGGCAAAAACCCAACAGAGCCAAGAGCTGCTGGCAGCACAGAACAGCACAGACAGACAGAGACAAGGAATGAGAGCACAGCCCGTGCCAGCTGTGCCCTTCCCAGGGCCATGCTGCCCCCACGCCTGCGGGCACAGAGACGCCATGGGGCTGACGACGATGGAAAATTCACTTTGCATTGCTCCACGTCTCCTCCTGAGCCAAGGACAAGGCAGGGCGTTTGTGTGACCACACAGGTGACAGGGGACACTGTGAGAACTGAAGAAGCAGCTATGGAGACTCCCTAACAAAAGCATGGAGGAACCAGGACATGGTAGCTGATCCTCCTGGGACACCAGCACGGGAACGGGCACAGGAAGCAGAGCGGTGACTGGAACGGGCTCCTCCCACCATCAGGAAGTGCCACAAATCAAACATAAATAATGGAACTTTGGCCCATGGTTTCTTCTCCACTGAGCAGCCAAACTAATGCTACCGAGGACATCAGTGGGGGCTGTGAGGCCCCACTGGTGTTAGGGACACACAGCTGCAAATCCCGCGGCACAAAAATATAAGATACAGAACATAAATTAAACAATTTTTAATTTTTAAAAAGTTTAGAAATTACATTTTAAAATATGTAGTTCCCATTAAAAAAAAAAACAACCAAAACCAAAAACAAAACAAAAACAAAAACCCAACTAATGAATACTGAAAACTTCCTTTTGCAGAGACAATGTCTAGGTAATCATGTCACCACCAGTGCCAGGGGTCAGGACATCCTGCTGCCAAGTGCCACCACGCTGAGTGTTAGTGTGTAGTGTCAGGACGCTCTGAGGCTGGCACCAGAGGCTCTGCTGTATGTACAAGGTATCTACATGCTTACACAGTATCCGAGATGAGGGAAGCACACAGGGAGGAGGGGGACTACAGCAAACATCAGGAAGCACAGGACGGCGAGTACAGAGCACAGGGCAAAGGAAAAGACAGTGCTATACAACTAGTTCAGATAACCTAGCCTGAATTACAGGGAATCTTTAATTTAAAAGAAATTATTGGTGCAGAAACAAGTAAACTGTAATCCAAAAATATTACTGAGCAAGTCAGAAATATTTCTAAGAGTCCAACGTACACCTACGGAACAGAACGGGCTCTGAACCTGCCATGGGGAACGCCTAAAGGACAGTGGTGACTGGAAAGCAAAGCTCTGTACATTCTGGGCATGTGTTTGGCACCCAAATTTCATTGGAGAATGTTTTTTTTTTCTTTAAAGTCAGACAAAAGTGCAAAGCAATATAAATTAGGCCAAGTCCTTTCTTGACTTCTGATTTATATCTGAAAAACAAGCCATCAGAGTTCAGTTTCTACGGACAATTTACATGTGAAGCTTTGGATTTCTCACAGCAGGGAAGGATAGGCTTCTGAAATTCATCTACTCCAAGTCAGTGAATTTGTAGCAAATTCAAAGACGACCACTGAGAGCAGGAAAGATTAAGAAATTTAGATATAGAATTGTGCTGCTTTGCATCTACACAGCATCTAGAACCAATTCTGACTTTAGCTGTCAATCATCTTCAGGCATGTAGTAGCCAAAAATCCAGTAGTTCAAGACTGTGGAACCCTGAAAAAGACAAAAGACAAGTGAACTGAGAGGAGGCTCATAGCGAACAGCATCCTGACGTGCTCAGGCCCACAGCATCCTCTGCATCCAGGCTGAGAGGGGAAGGGCAGGGCACGTGCAGGAGGTGACACTCACACGGGACAGGCAGGGCTGCTGGCCAGGAACTCCCCAGTGCAGCCCTTCCTGCAGGGGGCTGCCCCAGGGACTCTGGGGTGTGCTCTGAGCCCCACTGCAGCAAGAGCCAGGCCCTGCATGGCTCTGGTCCTTGGCAGAGACCCACAGGCAGTTTCCTTACACACAGCAGCAGTCCCAGCCTGGTGGGCACAGCCAGGGACCCTCCAGCTCAGTCCCCTGAACCCAACCCAAAATGGCCACGGCATTGTCCTTTCTTCCTCACACTGCAGAGGAAGAGTTCTGCACAGGAGGCAAGAGTGCAGCTGCTTAGGAAAACAGACGAAAACCTCAAATACTTTGATATTCCCATTTCCACCCTGATGCCCGTTATCAGCTTGGAGGCAGTGTAAGGTCTGAGTGTAATTAAATCTGAGCTTGGATTTTACCTGCCACTTCCCCAAACCATCTTTAATGGACTAGGGAGAACTTCCCCCTTTTGATGCGACATTCCCATGAAAGGTTAAAACATCCTTAGGCACTTCCCCTTGACTTGACTTCCCTTCCCTCAGCCCAAGCCCTAATGCTTAATACCAGAATATTAGACTATCATATGGTAACAATTTTTATCATGTTTCAATAAACAACAGGAATTCAACAGAAAGCAATAAAACTCTCACAGCCAACTGCCAGGACTGTCAAAATTGATCCACTTTGAAGAGCCTCACATTGCAAAGCCTGTAAAAACGTGTGCAGAGCTGCTTCAAAACTCACATGACTGTGATGTCTGAACTCTTATAAAACTGTTTCATTAAATGTCATGATGAAATATTAGCTGTTTGACCATAAATTTATGTAGATTTAAGGTTTTTGGATTCTGAAGTCAGACAAACCTGTCAAAAAGTGACATCACAGCATCTCTGCATTAAAGGAAATAGCTGTTAAGGGACTGTCATTACCAACACCAGGACCTGGGAGTTGCATGGTCCCAGCTGTACCTCCTGGGCCAGGCAGACTGAGCTGTGCACAAATGCCAAGTGTGCAGGATGTAAGCAGCAGAACCCCCTGCCAAAGGCATCTCCCACTGCCCTGGCACACCCACAGACAGAGCTGTGTGTGCCACGTGGCCAAGTGACACCAGCACGGTGCTGCCCAAGGAACTGACAGGAATTTTACACAACTCCTCATTTCTTGACCTGAAGGAGCAGCTGCAACTGGATCAGGCTGGATTTTGGGAGAAGTTTCTTCTCCCAGAGGGTGCTGGCACTGCCCAGGCTCCCCAGGGAATGGGCATGGCCCTGAGGCTGCCAGAGCTCCAGGAGCCTTTGGACAGCACTGCCAGGGACGCCCAGGGGGGATTGTTGGGGTGTCTGAGCAGGGCCAGGAGCTGGACTGATGATCTTGGTGGGTCCCTTAAACTCAGGCTAGTCTATCATTCTGTGTTTCTTTTGTGCTTAAGACACACTGTATGTGGCTTTTAAAGAACCCTGCCCAATCTGTAATTTAAAAACAGAATTTGTCCATCTCAAATTATCATTTGAGTTAACAGAAGCAAGCACTGATGCAGGAAGGTAGATGGAGACCGTTTATAAAATGCAGCCTTTCCAGGTGTTCTGCCTCAGGTAGGATGAGCAGTCCATGAGTTTCATTAAGCTCCCCCTGCAGCAGGGTTCTTAAAACCTGCTCTGAAGGGAAGGTTTAGCTGGGATCTGCACATGGCTCATATTCACAGCATCAAAGCTCTTCCTTATTCCAGGGCCTGACTACAGGAATGCTGAGAGGCAGCTCAGCCCGGCAGTAGCCAACTGCTGGCTCAGACCCTCCCTGCAAAGCAATGTGCCAACAGATCCCAGTGTCAGATCCAGAGAGGGCACTGCCCTGGTGGTTTTAAAAGAAGTTCAGTAGCAGGGAGGGCAGCCAACCATTCCTGAGGTGAAAGAAAGCTCATCTCCTAGGAGGAGCACCTCAAAGCGTGTCTCCACAAGGGAAGGGATTTCCCAGCCAGACAGAGAGATCCTGCAGGAGTGCAAAACCCTGAGGAACATTTTGCCACAGCAGGGACAAATGTATCCAGAGAGATAATGAAAACCTCTTCTTACAGGAAGGCTTTCCACACTGCAAGTATTCTCTATCTACTTCAAATAAAAGAAATCCTTCCTGTTGGGACAATGTCACTCCCAGCTCCTCTTGTGGTGTCTCCAGTTCCTCAGAAGCACTGGCAGAGCCTGCTGTGCTTTGGAGGGCAGTGCCTGTGTTTGCAAGCCCAGCACTCACAGGCAGGTGTAGTCTGAAGGCAATTGTTGGTAGCAATAGAGAGAAGAATCCACACTCCAGCAAAGGGCTTTGAGCACTGACTGCAGTGACTGGGAAAGGGAACCAAACTCCAGCGAGTTCTGGGCTCTGTTTCAGACAGCTCTGAGCTGTGCTGGTGAGCTCTGCCACCTCTCTCTGCCACTTGTGCTCCTCACAGAGCTGCTGTTCCTGCTCAGATCCCTGCAGAGTCCCTGCACTGCTCCTTGCACAGCTCCCCACAGCCAGCAGGTACATGGAGAGCTTCCAACGCCTCCCATTTCATGGGACAGCTGGAATGCCTGTGCCACACACCAAGGCTCCTCAATTCCCAGCAATGCTGTGAACACGACCAGCTCTCTCTAACATGCCTGAACACCCAATCATAACCAGGAGGAATTCCAGAAGGAGGAAGCCAACAGGACATGCTGGGGCATGACCACACAAAGACCAGATAGGGAAAGAAGTGGCATAAAAAGGTTTTATTTTCCTAGGGAAAACCTCAGCTTGTTTGACTAAGCCAAGCTGCAGGCAGAGGGAACGTTTCAGACACTTTCCAGATCCATCAAACGAGGGAGCCTTACCTTCTGAGGGCAGTAAAGTGCAGACTGTTATCTGGAGATGTAGGTGTATGTTCTAGACGGAGAGCGGGTCTCATTCTGGGCACTCGGTGGCACATTTAAGAAATCCCAAATCAGAATTGTATCGTCATGGGAACTACTAATGATCTGAAATTCATCAAACTGGAGCCTAAAGACACGTCCTGAATGTTCCTGTGGGCAAGAGGCAAGCAGTCAGCAAGGCAAGAGGGGAACACTGCAGTGCACCTGTATCACACAGGGATGTGGACACAGAAGGTGTGTTCAAACTCTGCTGTGCTGACTAAAAAAACTTCACAGTAACACACAGATTGAAGAAATGCTGCTTTTGTGGGTAAATTCTTTACAGAAAACACACGGCTCCCAAATCCAGTGCTGTACCTTGAGCCTCCCTCAGTGGGCCCAGCTCAGCCACAGGCTGAGATTATTCCAGATGGAAGCTGTCTGTCCACCAAGGAGCAGCAATTCTGGCCCCTGGCTGGCACTGATGCTCTGCCAGGGCTCCTCCTCCTGCAGAATTCTCTAACTGATTCTGTTTTTGTGCAGCCACAAACCAGCACATCACAGCTCCACCCTGCTGAGAGGATCCTTAGGGCTCACACACCAGCAGCCAGGAATTCAAACACGGCCGTAAGAAGGAGAGCACATGCTCCAGCACCTCTTCCAACACATCTCTAAGTGGCACAAGAAGCCCAGAAAAGGCTCTACCCTTACTCCTGCTCATCCACTTTCATTAAATTTAAAGTAAGGACTCTGCCTTTATTGGAGAGCTTGCCCAAACTGGAAGAGTAATCTCAAACTCCAACCTGAGCTACAGGATACCCACAGAAAACAGAAACAAACAACGTTTTCACTAAAACTAAATAAAAGAATAGTTAATCTCAACTCTATACTGAGACTACTGAAGAGAAAAAAAAAAAAAAGGAGAAGCACTTCCAGCCACATAAGCACTTCTCCAGGTGTTGGAAAGGCCAAGCACATGCATCACCTACAGCCAACGACTCTGAATTGCTATAGGCTTGCCAAACTTGACTCCTGAAGTAAAGTTCCCCACACATTTGGGTGAAAAGAACAAGGAATTTATTCCTCCATCTATTTTTAATTAAGTCTGCTGTCATAAGCCAAACCCCTCATTACAAAGAAAAATGTAACTTAAGCAACCTAAGCCTTAAATGTGACAGTCCTCTGAAGGGCTGAGAGTTCCTGTGGCAATCTGTTGGACTCAGTCTCCCTTCTCCCTTTCCAACTCTTCCTTCCAAAGTGAAGGGTTAGGAGAAATGTTTGGGAAAGGCTCACGAGATTCTTGCCCCTTCTTTAATAAGAGGAAATTTAAAACCAGCCCTACAGTGGTATTAGGGAAACACACCAATAACCAAGTGATGTGATACAGTATCATGATGATTTCTTTTTAAGAGTATCTGAGAATCTGAAACCAAAAAAACTCAATCTTTCATTTAAGCTCAGATGCAAATCATTCAAGATATGACAATAAATTTTTTCTTCATTCTTAAGCCCTCTTGACTTCATAAACCATCCTGACATTCCCACCTATCCCACAATAATGTATAAAGACACCCCAGACAACCGCAAATTAATTAATTTTTACTTACCACTAATGTACGCAAGCATAACGTACTTGCTGGAGCACGAGGGTCAAGAGCAGCTTGCAAGTCCCAAACTTTAATTTTCCTAAAAGTAAGAGAAGCAAAGCATTATGAAAACATAGAAAATAACATCCAAAGCCCTGGAAAGCTTGTCAGGTTTTCCCTACAGCTACCTCCTCAGGATCAAGCACACTATGAGAAATACTAATGGCTCAAGCTTGTAAAGTCAGGTAGCTTTGTGTTTCTTTGCAGCAGCAGTGATGACTCTGTGATGGCTGTGACAGACAAGCTGACACTGCACATTCCCCTCTGCAATGTGGGAATGAAGCTGAGCCCACCAACCCCAGGAAGACACTGAGCCCAAATAAAAGGCTACAGCCAAACCCAGTTCCAGAATTGTTCTCAGTAACTCTCTAGGCAGAGAAAGAAATGGAGAATTTGGATATGGATGTACGTGCCATGAATCCACAACGCAATGCCAGAGGTAGGTGCTCTGCAGAGAAGTCCTACCCTCAGCCCCACAGAAATGGTCTGCAGACTCCTGAGAGCCCCACAAGAGAAAGGCTAAATTTTGGGAACTGCTTTCAGACCTACCCATCGTAGGCTCCACTAACAATCCTCTTGTTGTCGAACCTGATGCACCGAACCAGCTCTTCATGGCCTTCTAATACTCTTAAACAGGCACCACATTCAATGTCCCAGAGCCTGGGGAGAACACAGAAGAAAGGCTGATTCCCACACCCAGGGTTAAGCAGCTACTGCCTGGTTGGCTGTGGGAGGTATGAAATTTGCTTTGAAAGGTGTCATTCAGAACAGCTGAAAGTACACACATCAAAATTAATGTAATCATTCAAAATCCCATGCAAGTAAAGCCCAGATATGTGTTATTCTGGGAAATTCTAACAGAGTTTTTTCTATTCTCTGTAAACCATTGATTAGTTCAGAAAATAAGAAAACCAGGGAGCAATGTCTTCCTCATCTCTCCCAGCAGACGACAGGGTGATATAGCAGGACATAAAGGTTTTGCTCACTCTGAAACCTCAGTGTCCCAATCTTTCACAGGGCTGTAAAATGTTTACTCCCACACTGAGGTAAGCCCCATTCATAAACCATCTGCTCCAATGGCAAGCCACTCCAAGGAAGTGTGGCAGCATCAGAGTTGAGGGAAATCCTGTTTTCAGGCCAGAAGGGCCCTGTTACACACGGGCAGCAGTTGGTGGCACCCACCTGATGGTGTTGTCTGAGGAGCCGCTGACCACCAGGCGGTCGCGGTACTGCAGGCAGGCGATGCCGCGCTTGTGCCCGTTCAGGGTCCGCACGAACTCGCACGTGCTGGTGCTCCACACCTGGGGACACATGGGACAACCTCCCTGAGAGCTGCACCAGACAAGGCTTCTGCACTGCACAAGAAGCCGCTAGGAATTCACAGACAGAGAGGCCTGAGGCTGACAGAGGAGGGAAAACCCAGAGCATCTTCAGAGACAAAGAGCAGGGCCCAGGCATTAGTGGGGACCCAGCAGTGACAGAGCCACAGGCACTGCTATGGCACTGAAAAGAACTGGACACTGTATATAAAATATTTTCAGGTGGCACAGACTGCTCCAAATGATTTCAAAACCTTGATTACATTCTGTAGAGTAAGAATAATTTTTAGAACTGGAATTATCAAACAAAAAACCCTCATATTTTTTAACCAAAGAAATTACTAGGAAGATCTTAGTAAGAGAAGGTCCAAATGGCCTTTAAGCTTGGTCCTAACATTAAAAGATTCAATCAACTTTGCCCATTTTTAATGAACTGTAATTGAAGTTGTAATGCAGAGTATCAAGTGGCTCATTTTCCAACACAGAGTGCAGCAGGATCTCTGGCAGAGATTTTGATATGGAACTGCCAAGAACTTCTTGGCCCAGGCTAAGGCAACTCTGGTTCAGAGAGGGCAGGGTGGAAATGCCTTTGTTATATTAGTGCACTCTGGGTAACTTAAATCTACTGGTATGTAACAGCCTTCAAATCCAGCTTCTGAATCTTTCAAAGATGGCACAGCCTGGCTGAGCTGCTGGGAAGGCGTGGTGAGGAAAGGCACTGCTGAGGAATTTCACGTCTGGACAGAACTGCCAAGTGAAATTAAAAATACCACTGGAGAAAGGCACAGGATGTGCCACATTTAACAAAGCAACTGATCTCAAGGCAAAGAGCTCAAACAGCAAATGGTCTTTGCTTTTCTGCAGTTTTACAGCAGAAGCCATGAAAACATTCCAGTGCAGCTGTGTGCCCAGAGGCATCAAGAGCCAGCAGGAGGACGCTGCTCACTGAGAGACACCAGAAAGGCACGGGGTCAGAACTGCTCCTGAATCCCTGAGCTGCTCCAAGGCCTTCCTCGGGAGCCACACAGCCCTGGAGCAGGGCTCTGTCACTTACCTTGATGGTCCTGTCCCCTGAGGCTGACACGATGTACTTGTCATCGAAGTCCACCACGTTGACGGCGGCGCGGTGCCCCACCAGGACGCGGCGCAGGGTGATGTCGGTGGGGGAGGCCATGTCCCACACGGCGATGGACCTGTCCTTGGAGCACGTCACCATCAGCCCGTTGCTGAACCTCAGGTGCAGCACAGCCTCGTTGTGGTGGATCAGCGTGTTCAGAACCTCCCCCGTATTTACATCCCAGACCCTGTGGGAGAGAACAGTGTCATCCCAAGGGAAGCTGATGGCTCTGCAGGGTGTGAACAGGCACGAGCCTGCCCCAGTCTCCACGGGAGAGCTCTGGCTGACTAACCCCTGGCAGGGCTTGGGCAAGGCAGGAAGATGGGTGCTGGAAGTGTCGTCAGGCAGTGCTCCACGTGTACTGAACACCCTCCCAGTAACAGTCACAACTACAACATGTCAGAGGGCAGTACAAGGAACCCTAACTGAAGAAATTATTGTATAGCTGGCCATCAGCCACTCCAAAACTTCAGGATATGCCTTGAATCCCTCAGGTCATATTCCTTCAAAATTCCTAATGCTAAAAGAACACAACAGATTTGGAAAAAAATTTATTTAATATGAAGCTTTGCCAAGTATGAGTATCTTGCTTCTAGAATACAAATATCACATTAATTTTAGGGATGTTTTCTGACATTTAGAGATTATTGAAAATATTCCCAGCCCTGATACTCAAATTATTTTTGTGCAAGAACACTCACCTCACTGTAGAATCTGAAGATCCAGTTACAATAACTCTTTCATCATATTGCAGACAAAGAACTGAGCCAGTATGTCCCGTTAATACCTTCAAACATTCCAAGCTTGTTTTGTCCCAAATCTGTTAGAAACAAGAAGGGTAGATGGTTTATCAACATCGAGAACATGGATGCAAGACTTAAATATTGTCACAGCTGTGAAGAAAGGAGGAAAACCAGAGACTCCATGAGGAGTGAGTCTGCCCCATGAGTGGGCCTTGGCCTTCCCTTTAGCTTAAGGAAATCTTGATCTAAGTTTTTGAGGGAACAGTGAAATAACCAAGCACCATGAGAAGATCAAATCCTGTCTGGCCAAAGGAAGTGCCAGGGAGGATGAGCATGGAAGCAAAGTTCTGGCAATGAAACAGCCACAGCCAAGGCCAGTGGCACACAAGAGACTTCCCCCTCTTGGGAGAACACTAATTTCAGGGAACATCCTTGGAGTCAATGGAAGTAATCCCTGGCAGTGCTCCAAGCTTCCAGAGCAGAGTGCAGGTGAAGACTGCCAGGCTCAGATAGCTCACCCTCACCAACCACACACAGTCACTGTGCCTTCCTGCAGAGACAAGGAAGCACAGGCAGCTCCCAGGGCAGAACCCCACTCACAGCCAGGGAAAGGACAAAGGGAAGTACTCACCTTAATGGAGTTATCTCGTAGGCCACTGATGATCTTCTCATCATCATACTGTAAACAGTAAACCCCTTTGCTGTTCTCGGAGCGGCACTGGATCCTTTGCAAGTTGTGCCTCCCACATCTCCAGTTGGATTCTATAGTCTGACCAGAGGGCAAAAACAGGAGTTGGGCCTCAGGCTGCAGAAAGTCTGCCTCACACCCCCCAGCTTCCCACTTTTACACACACCATCCTTAAATCTGAAGGACAAATCTCTTCTCCTGCTCCCAATAAACACACACAAACCACAATGAATTACCAATAGCACTTCTGTGATTTGTCATGACAAAGGTGGTGTTTATGGAGGAAATCATGGTCAACCAGCCTTAATGAGAATTACCCAAGGAGCCATTACAGATACATTCCAGAACCCTTTTCCCCCATATTTATGTGACCAACCAACAAAAGCTGCAAAAAACGAGACCAGGAGCTCACCTGGTGCCTTGTTCAGCCTCACCTGGGTGACCAACATTACAGAACTGCTGAGTCCAACATGTGGGTGAAGGGATTTCCTGGGCCTTCCCTTCCCTGACCCAGCCATATCACCCATTAATTGTACTTACACACCTTGGAAAGAGGTTTTGAGATATGAAACCCTCCTGGAAGTACCTAAAACCCTGATAAAAATAAAGCTCAACAGGAATGATAAGGTTTCAAATAACCCAAACTTGCTTTCCTCCCCCCACTTGAAGTCTGTGGAAGAGTAATTCTCAACATTTTCATTCTGAGAGGTATTTTTAAGGAGAGAGACCTGGCACACCTTAAAAAAGCTGCAAACTATTTCATAGCAGCACCAGCATGATTTTCAGGTCTAAATCAGCTTTATTCCTTGTTGGAAAACCAATGCTGGATTCAAAGAAATGTGGGGTTTTGGACAGGAATATCCTAACACAACCATAAGAGAATGTATGCCCAGAACTCCAGGCCAACACCTGCAGCGCCTGGGCAAGCTGGGATGCTTTCACCACAACAGGCCATCTGTTCAGCTATTTCCCTGGGATTCTCCCCAAATACTGCATGGAAACCTGAGGAGAAGCTGACAGACTGGCAGTTTATTTGGAAAAGCATATTTATTACATAATTCTAACTTCCAAAGCAGTAGCAGGCACCTCTGCAGCTCCCCCAAGATTAAAACTAACTGGACCCTCAGTAAAGACAGAAGTGGAGTGTGGCTGTGACATCCCAATTCTAGGAAAACATGTCTGTTTCAAGGGAAGACTGATTTTCCACTTTGTTTTCCACGTGTTTGCTCCTCCAATTGTCTCCCATTATGCAATTTGGAGAGAATTATACCCAGTCCTAATACAAACCCGATGTGCCCCAGGAATTTATCTAAATCACAAATATGAAGGGATGCTTCTAGAGGAGCAGCTGACAGATCACTCACCCCCCTCATTCCCTTCCAGTTTTGTGGGGAAGCCAATGAAATCAGGATAGAGGGGGTGTCAGTTTGGGATCAGCTTTCCTGGCCAGCCAGTGTCCTGCTGATTGTCACACGGGGAACTGGGCTCAGGAGAGATCAGCCCAGCCCATCTCCATCTCCCATCTCCCAGTCCATCAGCATGGAATGCAGGGTTGAAGGGGGAAGGACAGGCAATTGCCAAACTTTATCTCATCTGGGCTAGGAGGGCACGACTGCAGCTCATCAACTTCTCTGACACTCAGAAACAGGAGAGCATGGCAGGCATTAACAGCAGGAACCAACATAATTATAGATCTGAAGGCAGAAGATTTAAATATGCAGTAGTAACACTGGAGACACGGGAGATAAGGCATCAGAGATCCCAGACAGCCAATTTAAATAGTTTTAGAAACTATTTATGTTCAGATACTCAGTTCTGAATAGGCTTAAGGGAGAACTTCCCCAAAGCCCTGTTCTTGGAAAGGTCTGCACTAAGCTTGCACCAAGCACGTACCAGAGGAGCTGTGAATGCCCAGTGAGAACTTCCACACTCCAGCTTCCTGTGACAGCCACTCCCAACAGCTTCAGAACACATTGGGAACCCCAAAAATCAGAAATGCTGCTGGTCACAACTTCCCAAACAGCACAGCATGCAGTGGAAGTTTGCTCACCATGCACTGGGGACATGAGCTGGCTCAATTCTCACAAGTTCACTATAGGAAGCTTCTTCAGCTGATTCCCATAAGGAAATGCTTCCTTCAGATAAAGGAAGCTAAAGTCTTGTGTATCTCTGAGAGGGCAGTAAGGCACACACACACACACATTTCAGTTCTGTGAGGAGATTTCATTCCATGTAGTCATTATGTGATGTGGCTACTGTGGGAAAACAGTGCCTGTTTTTGGAGAACTTGTACAATCCCCTCATGCTGCCTTAATTCTTAGGATGCTGGGAAAGCAGCCACGACACACAGAATGTACAGCAGCACTTCCCTGGGCAGCAGAGTGAAACCAGATGTGCACATCCAGAGAAATAACATTTGGGATGACTGAACAGACTGAGTGGGTGGGCAAGTGGAGGACCCTCTGAGAGAAATATTGTTAATGAAGAACTGGCAACCACATGAAAGCTTCTGCTGCACAGAATTTCTGGTCACTGCTCCATGGTGCAGGAGTGAAAGTCTTCATCTGCACCCTCCTGCCAGGAGATACCCTAAGTGGATATACTGAGCAGGGAGGACAGCAGGTATGAGGGGTGAGGAGATCACTGTGTATGTGGACTCTTAAGAGCATCAGAGAGCCAGGCCTGAATTTATGTGAATTGATATTGTGAATTTATGGTTCCAAACCAACACCAACATCCACGACTGTACTTTCTACAGATGGCCTCAGAAGTCTCCTCTGCCTCTGAACTCAGGTTTCCCAGTAAAAGACAGAACAGTCTCCTGAGTTCACACCCACAGTTTTTCAGACTCTCCTAAAAGCTCACCAGAGCAACAGCAGCGAGAAGCTCACAAATGCTGCACAACCAACATTATCTGGACATACAAGGGATAAAGACCAAGCATTTGCCAAAGCATTTGCCACAGCAGGAGAGCAATTTTGCAGCTGAAGTGGTGCACAAATGGATTGAAAGAAAAAAAAGGTGTTTAGTGAGAAAAGTACAAACAAAAAATAGTCCCAGATGTGGAGGTGTAGCCAAGCCTTGACTATGCCAGAATACATTCACTGGTGCAAAGATGCACAGTGAAAAAAATGCAATTCATCTGCATTAACAGCTGGAACATTAACTATACATTGGAAGTGTTAAGGATAATCTACTAGGAACAGGGTTGTTTTTTTTTTTACCATTGGATAATGTACACTGTATTCAGCTCCTTGGCCAACAATTGCATTTTTATCCTTGTGAATGTTATTGCAGAGTAAGTGGGTTTATCTTAATCCCATAAACCAAGGAGTTTCTGTTCCTTCTGAATACACAGTTCTCTTGCAGGACAAGTGGGGCAGGAAAAAGCAAAAGGAACATCCACATTTGTTACGTATGTAGGGATTTCTCCTGACGCATTAGGCCACGAAAATCCAACCCTTTGCTCTTGCTTTCTTCAAAGGAAAAAAAAAAATCCCTCCTGACCATGGCAGAGAGAAGGCACAAGTAAATGAACTTGTGTCACCAGGGTAGAGAGGGTTTAATAATTCATTCATAATGAACTTGAGAGGGTCTGATAAGCAAAGACCCCCAGGTCCCCTTCCAGGGCTGCTCTCCAGCCCCTTTGTGCTAAAAAGCAGGAGTGATGTGGGGCAAAGGGAATCAAAGGAGCCAAGCCAGGGCCCCACCCTGTGGCTGGGGCAGCTGAAAGGGGAGCTCTGCCCTGCTCAGAGGAGAGAGCTGCAATCTGTGCCATGCACCACAAGAACTTGGTCCCTCCTGCTCCAAAGCCTCCCCTCTCCTTGGCTAGCCTCATTTGTAAGAAATGCTTTCTGGAAAGTGCCTGTGGAATAGAGATTTCAAAGGCTGGCTGAAAAAAATTCTAGGCATATAATACTGACCAGATTCTCTCCACACATGCACATAAAACAGTACTAAACAAACCCATTTTCCTCAGAAATTACACCCTGCAACCTTCATAAACAGCCATTTCCCAATGCTGGCAGGGACTTAGGGCAAGAATTGACTTTTTCCCCTTTTCAAAATGTCCCAAGGCTTTAAAATTTCAGTTTCAGTCCTAAAACCTGAATGTTTTCAGAAATCAGAAGAACACAGAGTGTTTCTGATGGCCTGGCACCACTTTTCCTAGTCTTCAAAAAAACCACATTTTTATTCTCATCTTAATTAGGTGGACCCAAGTCTCCATGGAAATGAACTGCGGGCACTCACCATGTGCATCAAGATAAGGAGAACATTTATGAAATGAAGTCTTCTCAACTCATCACCAGAAATAGATATTTGTGCTAATCCTGAGGGGACAACACAATAGTTGGCCACGCTTCACAAATAATATGGAAAAATTCCAGGGACTTGGGGTTCTGGAATCAGCAGGACTAAACTTCCCAGCCTGGCACTCGGCCCGAGGACAGGGCCCCATTGGAACGGCCCGTAGGACTCTCCACAAACAAAGGCTCACACCAAGCCCAGTTTTCCAGGAAAACCCCCAAATCCAAAAAGGTTTTCCCTTTAAAAAAAGCTCCTGAAGAGCCCTGGCAGTGCAGCATGTGACTTGGAGATGCTCGACTGGACCACCTCGTGTGAAATGAAACCTAATTAAATATTTGGCTTCACAGGAAAGTGGGGAGTAACCAACTCTTTCCAAGAATTTGGTTTCTGATCTCTAAATGTCCTCTTATTTTCAAATCAAATTACTTCAGAAGTGACATTAAGTTCCTAAAATGTGTTTGGCATGAAGTAAACAGACACTGACTGGCACCACCACATTTCTGGGGAGGCAAGGAAAGCTCCTTCTGCCAAACCCCTGCCTGTGTTATCTTCAGCTCCCAACACTTTGTGGTTGCATGAACTTTTGACCCACAACGCAAGTAGAGCCCAAGGGAAAGAATTCAAATTTGCTGTTTATCATTCCTCATTTTTCCTTCCAATCGTTAATTCAGGTTTGGGATTATTTTTCAAATTCTTACAGTCAGAGAGCACATTCTGCTTTGAGCTTATCTCAGCCCACAACCCAATTCAGCACCAGCTGCAGTAAATTCCTAACTCTCACTCTCAGAAACAATCTAGCAGGATTAGGTCAATCTTTGTGGTAAAATACCAAATGACAAGATTGTTGTGCTACATCAAATATATTTTACTGTATTAAAAAATCACATCCTTTGGATTTGTTTTTAACAATAGATATATAATTCTATAAATGCTAATATGGCTCTCTAAACTCTGACCCTCTGACAGAAACAGGAAGATCTTATTAAAGATCCAGGCAAATATTTGAAGAAAAAACATTTTGGTATTCAGAAGCAGAAAGCTCTTCATCACATCTAAGATGAAAGTCTTATTTAAGAGCTTTTGCATGTTGCTGTGAAACATGGAAGAATGGGGAAAATACAAAACTTTGGAAAAGCAACAAAAACAGAAAGAGGAGGAAAAAGTTAATCTTAAAGCTAAGTTTGGTTGTTATTGCTACTCACTCTCTACATTTTAAACAGTGTTAAAAGCTTCTTTTGACAGCCCTTTAGGGAAGCAATTTGTGAAAAGCACTTTAAAGGGTGATTTATTAGAAAACTTCTAATAGACTTTTGGAAGTGGAAGAATTATTGGGCCCTTGACTTTTAGCACAAACACCAACCCCACTCCAGGTCAGAGACCCAGCAAACAGGAATATTTCAGAGGGCTTGAGGGAATAGGTAAGCAGGGGGAAATCTGCTGTGGCAGAAACATACTCATTGCTACAATACATTTTAAATCCTATTATTTTCCCATTCTCAGCTATTCAAAGACTGACTTCATTATATTTATTATTGATATTGGGGATGAGAGAAGCACAAGGAGGTTTGGGTTTTTCCTACTTGCTTCATCCTAGCAAGAAGTATTCAATTCAGGAGCTTTGTTTCTGTGTACTGGAAAGCAAATCTACAGCAACTAAAGAACCAAAGCAATAAAGAGCAGACTGGGGTAATTCAAAAGCCCTCAAAACACCTTCAAGGAGTCCTTCCATCTCTAATAACAACAGTGCCTACACAAATGTTCCACTTACACAAATGAGTTTCAGAAGAATAACATTAAAAGCGTGAGTTACAGTAATGCCAAACTGTTTTAGTGCTCTATGCAAACATTTTCATGGTGCTTTTTGCCCTTTTTCTTTACAGAACTAGGCCAAAACTGTGCAGAAAGCAAGAAAATATCACACTCAAAGCTCTTAATCCCACAGGCTTCTTATCACTGCAGTATCACTCTCATTCCCTACAGGGAAAATACATCTCCTCTCCAATAACAAAGTGGATCATTCAGCTCACAGGTAAATATCAAGTTTGCTCATATTTTGCCTAGGGTATATTTCATGCTCAGTTCTTTACCTTTAAATGTCTATAAATGATATAGCA
Source organism: Trochalopteron elliotii (assembly GCA_024734555.1). NCBI lineage: Eukaryota > Metazoa > Chordata > Aves > Passeriformes > Leiothrichidae > Trochalopteron > Trochalopteron elliotii. The sequence goes on along the minus strand of JANPWX010000278.1, from coordinate 703,412 downwards.
AGGTTTATAAAAAGGTATTTGGAAAATACATTATAGCTTCCAGCAGAACCATTTTACAGCTGGGTTCAGAGTTGAGGATAATTTTGTTTCCTGAGTGCCAAGCAGCACAAATTGCCATTCTGCAGAGTGATTCCATTAATTCACATCTGTCTTCAACATCAAAACACATTTCCCCACTAATGAATTTCAGACCAATAATTTCCCATCCTGAAATAAATCCATGACAGTCTTCAGAGCTTTGTGGTGGGTACAGCAAACAGAGCAAGAGACATTTTCTCCCGCTGGTGGAACACTGGGATGATCCTGATTTATCAGAAATATTCCAAAACCACCAAGCAAGCCCAGCTCTGTAAATCTCAAAACAAGATAAGCAAAATTTTATATCTGAAGTTTCTTTACCACTGATGCCCCTGTAGGTTCCTCATCACAAGACTGATGATTGTTCCCATCAAACCACTGCAGAAAGGAAAAATCCCCTATGGGGACCGAAGCTGTATTTGCAACATTTAGTTACTGCTTTAGAAGTGGTAAGTTACATTTTAAATAATTGGTGTTTAAGGCATCAACTTCAGATGACCTTCTAAGTGAGTGTGACCAATATACTGAACATTCAGCAATATAGGGAATTATCTCGGAGTAGTGTGTCCTAAACCTGCGATTTTATTAAAATCTATAGTCTCAGAAGAGTTCCAAAACTCTTTAAATGCAAAAAAAAAAAAGTTAACACCTAAACTAACACACTTGCTGTGGCAGGGAGTTGCTGAGGGTGTTTTTTACATCATCCCAAGAGCACCAGTGACACAGATTCATTGCTCCAACATTCACCACCTTTGGAACTGCAAAATCAGCACCATTATCTGTCCTGCAGACAGGATGGATTAGAACACCTACCTCTATATCCTGGATTATCTTTGGGTATAAGGACCTGTAAAATGAATTGGGGGGCCCATCTGTTGGTCTGTTTTTAAACAGGTACTGATCCCTAGAAAGAAGAAGAAACAGTTTTCAGTGTACCACAAAGAATCAAAACTTCACAGAAATTCAAATCCTACCCAGAACAAACTCTCGGCACATATTCTCAGAAATAATTGGAAACATTTTTAGTATCACTATTACAACCCTTGTGACTTTGCGATTTGACATATATTTAAAACGTCCAAGGTTAAAAAGATAACAAGTGTTTTCCAGTTCTGATTCCCTGCTCCATAAGGTTTCCAGGCAGCAGGGTGCCATCCCCTTGCTCTGTACATGCCTTTGCTCAGACACACCACTAGAGAGCACAAGGAAACAGGCTTCTGAGGCAGAACAGCTCTCCAGAAACTTGGGAAGAACAGGAAAACTCCATTGCCACAAACAGCAAGGGTTTCGCTGAAAGGCTTCTGCAGCACAAGCTGCTATTTTATACTTTAAGAAAAAAAAAACAACAAACCCAAAAAAAAAAAAAATTCGAATTGGAAATGCTTCACTTGAGAAAAAGCCCTGCAAATGTGCTGCAAATGTGTTTTTTGTGAGTTGATGGAATTGATAGCTCTCCCTGCAATACAGAAATTCCACATTTGCACAGACTCAAGCAAGAAAAAATGGTGTCAGACATGGGAGCACAAAAGGACAGGGACAAAGCCAGAGGAGAAAGGGGAGCTGGCAGCTTTGGCCTCCAGTCCCAGAGATCCAGCAGAGATCAGGAGCACAGCAATACTCGTTTACTCTAAACTTCCTTTTGGGAAGAGCTCATTGTGAGGGATTTGTGCAGCAGGTGAGCTCAGGTACTTACCAACCCCTCCTCTCCGAGAGCCCCTTCCAGAGCGGGTCTGTGCGTACCATCCTCTCAATGAGCTTTTTCCACAGCATCCCCTCTGAGATGACTCTCTGCCATTCCTTACACACCAGCTCTGCTGCACACAGGGATCTGGCATCGAGATAGGAAAGGATGTTTTCTGCTATGTGATCTAAGCCTTGCTCTACAAAGAAATGAAAAGCAGTCAGTGAGTGTACAGAAACAACCAAACCAGCTTTGCAAGACACTGAGAATCCAGGGCTTCGGGGCCCAGCAGCAACAGGAGAACACTGCCATTGGCAGAGGCACCAGTTACAGGTGAGTGCACACAGAGACACCAAAATACCTCCAAGGTTTTATGTCTTTCCTGCCTGTTGGACCATCCTTCTGCTCCTGAGGGAGAATCAGCACAACACTGCAGCAAAAGCAATGTGGGCAGGCCCAGGGAGAGAATTCTCCCCTACAGTCTGCTCTCCTGAAATCCCACCTGGAGCAGGATCACAGCTCTGGTGTCCCCAGCACAAGGACATGCAACTGTTGGAGCAAGTCCAGAGGAGGCCACAGAGCTGCTTCAGGGACTAGAGCAGCTCCCCTATGGAGCCAGGCTGGGAGAGCTGGGAATGTTCAGCCTGGAGAAGGGAAGGTTGTGTGGAGACCTCAGTGCCCCTGCCAGCATCTGAAAGGGCTACAAGGAAGTTCCTCTGCATCAGGAACAGGAGTGCCAGGACAAGTGGGAATGGCTTCACTGCCAGAGGGCAGGATTAGATGGGATATTGGAGTGAAATTCTTCCCTGTGAAAAAGTCACTGCTAAGTCTGTTCCTTATTTCAAAGGACCTGCAATTTTGCTTTCCACAAAGCTTCCCTGAACCTGAGATGTTGAATAACTCCATTTTCGTGAGTAACATACACCCCTTGGCCAAGCATGAAAAAAATCTTTCAAACCAGGAGATGACGACCTTTTTAATTTTCCACTTTATCTCATGACAGCCCATTTTAGGCTTCAAATAGTCCTGACAAATCAAAGGAACTACTGTTATTTTTTTAAAGCTTGAAGAAAATGTGTTCATACAGTCCTCCACTGCACACTAAATTTCACATGGCCTTCATAAAAATGAACAGCAGCAGAAAGCAGAAACTAATATATGTAAGTCTTACTCATATATTGATTTATTCTACATAATTTAGAGAACTATAACATAAGTCTAGTGGGCCTGTCCTTCGTGTCTGTGCTTTGGACCTGTTCCTATTATGTTAATTAGGGTAAATATTTCAGTTGACATCTCTTTTGAAAGTAGCAATCTAGATCTGTGCACTTCTCCTAGCAGTAAAAATCTCAAGAATAGATTTGATGTCAGACAGCATGCAGGACTAAGTTTAAGACACATTAAGGCCTGAAATAGCTGCATATCCCTATTTTACATTGAAAGACAGTGATTTGTTTTAGGAAATTTCTGAAATAGGTACTAAAACCGATTCATTTTCTAAAGCAAAATGAATTTGACATCTATTGGTAGACTTTCCAAAGGAAAACATGACACCCATCCCTTATGCCTCTACAGAGTCTTTGCAGTTTTACAGAAATGGTAAAAAAAAGCTGTTGTTGATTGGAGGGAGCAGCTGAAGGTTTGGTTGAATTTCAATAATAAATTCAAACAATTAAAATTCACGGGGATTTCAAAGGTCCGTGTGTAAATATCACTTTGTATGAAACTGAAACCCAAATGTGGGTTGTCAACTCTCTAAATGTGATCAACATTAGATACAAAACAGCCACTTAGATCAGGAAACACACCACAGTTACCACTCTGTCGCTGAAAACAAGGAAAGTCAGATTCCCTCAACTCTTCTTCCCCTTCTCCTACATTCTCACAGGTGTAAAAAGGGTCAGGACAGCAGTAAGCAAAAACTACTCCTGTTTGAAATACAAGAATTTGACTTCTTCAAGACAAGTGAAGCCATCTTTTAAAAAGGCATCATGGAATATTCTGAGTTGGAAGGGACCCACAAGGATCATCAACTTCAAGTCCTGGCCCTGCACAGGATGACCCCAAAAATGCCTCCCCATGTCTTAGAGTGGTACTCCAGTTATCCTTTAATGTGATTGCAGCCCAACATAGGATTGATTTCAATCAGCTGGGATTAAGTTCCTGGGTAAATTTAGACAGATGTTCTTTGCACGCCACAGCACCTTAAAGGAAGGCTGAATATGGGAACAATTCCCAGTATTTACATTGGGAAAAAGCAACAGAAGTTGTAAAGATGCATTTTGATATGTACAAATGTGATGTAAACAAGTGTCATCTTATAAAGATCGCAAAATTTTCTTAGGCAGAAATATATGACATGAAAGATCTGTATAACTCTGTGTCAGCCCTAAGGTATAAAAACAAACAAAATAAAATTTTAATTGGATATCAGACTTGCACATGAAGGGTCTGGAAAGTCAGGCCTAGGAGGAGCAGCTGATTTGGATTTTTAGGATTTAGCTTTTAGGCTTGCATGGCCTCCTCTTCCACCCTCAGTGTTCAGCACTGCCCTGGCACTCCTGGCACAAGCCCAGAGGCTGCTCACACACTGCAGGGTGAAGCTGTGCCAGTGGGCTGCCAGAGACACACAGAACACACTGATCACTTACCCAGGCCGATTTCCCACTCTACAAACAATGTCCACACATTCCCCTTTCCAAGAATCAAATGAATCAATACCCCCAGCAGCAAGAATCCAGAGATACAATTTCTTGTAAAAATTAATGGAAAAAGAAATAAAACTTTACCAGGAGATCATAACCTAGAGATTCTATATATCCATTTCTTGCTGTTCTGCATTTTTGTGAAAAAATGCATACAGCAACTATAAAACCAGATTTCCTATCTGAACACATCAACATGGCCTGACACCTGTGGGTGCCAGAAGAGGTTGTGAGTAACTGAAAGGAGGAATCAGGGCTGGACAACACAAAAATCCTCAAGTGTTTTTGCTCTTAGGTCAGCAACAAGAGTAGACAAACTAGATGCTCTCATAAAAGCAGAAACTCAGCACAACATTAAAATATGAGACCTCCTAAACTAAAATACCTCTGCAGTAGTGCTTTCTGTATGAAAAAGGACCTCAGACCAAAGCTTGCAGATACCCAACTTTTGTTCACAACTCAGTTCCAATTCCAGCACAAATTCTTCGGGATACACCAGTCCAAATATTTTAACGTGGAACAACACTGGCATCCAGTGGCCAATTCAATTAATCACAGAAGGGATTCAGCCACCCTGCTGCCCTTCTCTGCACGAGGAAGGGGCACTGAATCTCTAAGGACACTGGTAATGTGGAGGATGTTCCCAAGGGGCTGCACACCCCAGAACAAACCCTTGCTCCATGCCCTGGATTTACCTGGCAGCGCAGTGATGAAGTCCCGCTGTAACATGGGCTTCAGGTAAGAGTTAATATGTCCATGCTGATAGTGACACATTCGGGAAATGAGGTGTTCCACAAATTCCACTTGATCTGATTCAGACCACTGGTCAAAATATTTTATACACAAGTCTTTTTCCTTTTCGTAGTTTCCCTCCGATGGTCTTTTTCTTGAGACAATCACAGATGAAGTTCCATTACTTATCTGGGGTTGGAAAAGGAACATTATTTATATGTTGGTATATCTTTAAATATTGATACTTACATATAAACTTTTGGAACAGCTTAAAAAAAACTCTGTCAAGGAAGAACACGTAAGAAGCTGCAAAGAAATAATCAAAACTAAATTTTAAAACACATTCTTCAGGAAAATGAGTTACATCAGATGAATTTCAAAGACTTTTCGAAGTCTTTCACAGACTTTGCTCCTAAATTACTTCTTACGCTGAAAGTCTTGAATTCTTCCCTTACACCTCTTACCACTTAAACTGCAAGGGATGTAATTGTTTTTAGAACTACCTTTCCCAGCTCGAAGCAGTGGTTTCTGGGCACATTGGAGTTTGTCTCCACAAATGTTTTGCCCAGATTCTGGCAGTTAAAATAAGAATTTGAGACCCTCATGTCAGTCTTGCACTGGTTGTCCATAAATAAAGATTGAGAACCAAGGGCTTGGTTTGTTTTTGCAAAACAGCTCCTGTCAATGTTTGGGACATCCACATGAACACCTCATGAAAAATCCTGGGAGCTTCAGATCCATATCAGGATTCCAGATGAACCTGCCCCAGAACACCCCAGCAGGAGTCACTGCTAATTAGTGAGCACAGCCCCAGAGTGCTGCCAGCTCCTGTGAGGCCCTCAGGAGCCAAGGGGCTGCTGGGGAGCAACTGAGAGTTCCGATATATTCCCAAACTTCTTCAAAGCTAATGCATTGTGGGTCCTTGCCATGTTGAACTCCTCTGTTTAAACAACAGGCACATGCTCAGAAATATAAATGAACTTTATTCCTGAGGATGCTTTGACGCAGCATTATCCTTCCAAGGTTGGCACAAACTACAAAATCTGAGCAAAATCGGTAATTTCTCAAGGATTATCCACTCGCATCATCCTTCACTTAAGGCTGAGCTAATTTTACGAGAATACAGCCAATGACATCCAAGGATGATTATGCAGACCCGAGATTTGGACATTTCTCAAAAGCAGGAACGTACAAAATCCTGGCGCCCCTCCCTCTACATCCATGTTAGTCCTACCTGCCACAGGGTATTTTTCTTTGGAGACTCATCTTCATTCTGATCCTCCATTACTGACGTGTTCTGGAAAAGAAGAACAAATATTATTTCAGCTTTTTACTCTGTGGCAATTTATTGCTCTACAAGCATTACAAAAAAGCAAATCAATTAAACAGATAAAATTCATTTTCCCAGTGAATGGAATTCTCAAAGACTTCTGGCCACAAAACCTGAGTATTATAAATAAATTCTCCTTTTAACTGACATGTTTATCAATTCCATTTACTGTAAAGATAACTCCCCAACCCCACTTCAATTTACTTTGACAGATTTTCATGCAGCCTTTCAACGCTTTTCTCACTGGGAAATAAATTCACTTTCATCCTACTCAAGCCAAAGCAATTAAACCTGTCAATGTATTCAACCAGCACTTTCTGCCAAAGTTAAACTGCATACAGCTAGGCAAAAAAAAAAAAAAAAAAAAAAAAAAAAAAAAAAAAAAAAAAAAAAATCACTATACACTACTTACATGCAACAGAATATGCTTTTTTTTTCCTCCAGCTTGAGGAATAGGGATCATTCTCTTGCAGATCATCTCTGCAATTCACTGCCCAGGCTGTGTCTACAACCCTTGGCAGTCACCTCTGCCATTATTGCAGTGCTCTCCCCACATCAGAATTGCTCCTTACTACTGTTTCCCTCCCTTTCCTTCACCAACAAAGGATGGAAGGATAAACCTCCAGGTGCAAATGTTTCTCTGAGCTCACCTCTGTCTCCCAAAATCTTTCCCTCCTTTCTGCCCCTGTTGTTGATGAGCTGCTCCCTTTTGCTGTCCATGGCACAGCCACCATCTCCTCCTCCCTGCTCCCAAGTCCCTCATTCCCAGGCAGTTCCAGCTTCCCCCAGCCCTGCCCTCCCCATCGCCCAGGGGACTGGCACAGGGCTGGCAGGACAAACTGAGTGTCCTCAAACACCATCTGTATTTATTTCAGCCTTCTTCCCTTCTGTCTGAACAGAAACAGGAAGAAGAGGCTCAGGTAAAACACAATGGAGTAAAGTCACATCATTCCTTTACTCCTGCCATCTTGGATTATGGATAATCCTTAGAAACTACATCTCTCCCACTCAAAACACAATTCCATCTCAAAAGCATTCATCTCCCCCTCTTTCTTCCATAACGACATGCTGCACAAGCCCAGAGAACCTGGAAAATGAGCAGTATCCTGTCTATAGCAACCCTTCCTCCCCTGCCTAACTGTCTCAGCTCAAGCTTACTCTGAACCCTCCCTGAAGGTGTGGAAAAACATGTGGCACACGGACTTTGGATGACAGGATAAAAACTGTGCCACAGGTGATGGGAAGACTCAACTACCTGGTTCTGACACACATGACAATGACACGTACAAGCCCAGGAGGTGGCTGGAGGAGAATCCAGAAAGGGATAAATGCAGGAGGTGTTTGGGGTGACTCCACAAAAACATGGATTTTAGTGTTTCTGGACATACTCAGAACAGACAGCCACATCTTCCATGGTTTTTGAAGCCACAGTCTCTGCAGGGCCATCCCAGCTATCCACAAGTCCCTAGCAGCCTCTCTCACTGGGGCTGCAAGGGCTGCTCTCCTGCAGCAGGGAACACACAGCAGCGCCTCACTGACTGGGACCCAGCCAGCCCACACCAGTTACACTGGTGAGCACTGGAAAAGCAAACATGCCACCAGGGAACTATTCAGGGTGTTTTTGATTTTGCTTTATTTCAATATGAATAGCTAAAAATACTCATTAGAGTGATTATATGTTTTTAACAGTGCATCCAATTAGTGTGTCCTTAAATGAGTAAGGAACATCTCATCTCCTTTGGCAGCTGAAGGCTAAATAAACCCATGGATCCTGGGAGCTACGAGCAAGAAGGAACACTGAGAATATCAAACAGGTGGCTTGGGTCAGCAAATTCAGCAGAAATACCACATTTTATCCATTTATCCCCCCTAACTTTCCTTCAGCAGGCCATGGTGGGACTCTGCCATTGCATTTCTCCCTTTATCAGAAAATATCTCAGAGACCATTGCCAGCTTTCCCAGGAATGGAGCCTAAGAACTGCCTCCTAAACATGATGTCATTCTGGGAATAGCCAATAAAACCACAGCACAGCAGCACTGTGACACAGATTGCAGGGACACAAATGTCACCAAAATCAGCGGACTTCCAAACCAGCAGATGGTAGAGTGAGTTTCCCTCTGTGCTGTGCCCCTGCTCAATTCCACTGTGCCTCCACTGCTGCCCAGGGAAATAACTGGGCAGCAGGCTGTGGGGAGAGACTACAGCCTTGGAATGTCACAGGATCACAGAATCATTAAGGATGGGAAACACCTCAAGGACCATCGAGTCCAAGCTGTGCCCAATGCCCACCTTGTCCCCAGCCCAAAGCACTGAGTGCCACCTCCAGGTGTTCCTTGGACCTCCAGGGATGGGGACTGCAAACTGCACTGCTGCCCAGAGACATCCCCATGCCCTGTCACCATCTGAGCCATAACTGTGGGGGCAGATAACACAGCTTGATTTTTAGACCAGAAATGAACACAGTATCCAGATATTTCACCACGAATTTGGCAGGTGCATTAATTTGATGGTATCTACTACTACTACAGCTTCTTGTGTTCTCTCTTTTCCCATCTTGACTCATTCCACACTTTCTTACTGTATTTTAGAGCTTTTCAATCCTTCATCCTATCCCTTTCTACTCCCAAATATGTTTTTTTTTCCTATTATACCTTCTCTTCCTAATAAACTCATTCTGCTTCTCTCTTAAAACACTTTAGGGGTCATCACACACATCCCAATTCAGACTCCAGTCTCTCTCTCACCAGCATTTAAGCCTATTAAGTGGAGACCAGGAGATGATGAGTGGATCTTGCCCTGTTGTATGGAAGAAGCAATGACACAGCTCTGATCTGCCCTGTCCATTCCCAGCACTTGGCAGACAAAGGATTTGAGAATTCCCGACTGTTGGTGTCACCAGTCCTGGCTCCTGGGCTCCAGCCCTAGTGCAAGAACACCCATAGGCATCTCCAAGTCCAGCTCTTCCCTTCCCTCAGCAGCACCTCTTGTTCACCCCACCCACCTTCACATCCAGCCAGTTTCCCAAGTGGCTTTGAAGTGGCATCACCACAGAATTCACCTCAATTCCCTGCAGTTCTGCTGCTGAACAGCTGCAAGGCCTGATGGAAGCACTGACATCTCATCCCAGTGATCCCAGCAAGGCCAAGCTGCCCTTGCAGGCATTTCCCAGGTGTGATTTCGACCCTCACAGGAGCCTTGCAGCTTCTCACAGTGCAAGCAGAGCTTCTAAATATTGTCAATTCATCTTGTTTATATGTTCATTTTTTCCAGAGATTCTTGTGAAGTTGCTCACGGCTCTTACAAAAGTAGAATGATTATTTCCAACCAGCTGTCATTCCTTAATTAGTCAGCCTTGAGTAAGTGCTCTCCATCCCTACTGGGAACAGCAGCGACAGCCAAGAGATAACAATGGGTCCAAGCTGGGATGTTTTGTTGCTGCCTCACAGTTGCTAAAACCCAACTAAATTGAGTTACACTGAGCAAAACCTCAGCCTCTATTTCCACTGACTGTAACCAGAAATGGCAGTAAAATTCACACATTGCTCCACAAGCTGGGCAAGTTTAAAAGCTCATTTCCTGGAGATTTGCATCCCGCATTCCTTGCTTAGTCCTGCAGAAACTTCAGGCTTTCTTTAGTCTTTCTGCTCCACAATACCTCACATTTCTGGGATTTCTATGGGGTGAAGAAAACCATGGCAAAAACAGGTTCACAAGTTACTTGGAGAGAAAGAGGTTCTGACAAGCCTAATTACATCAAACTAATTCCCTTTGGAGATCATGAAAAGTTTCCGAAATAGAAACGACTATGAACGATCCCCAAAGGCAAAGAAATTGTAGATACTCTAAAACTCCATAAATCAGGGTGTCAATTAAGATCCTTGGATACCAGGTAGCAACTGATGTCTGAAGCACAGACAGCAGTTCCATAGATGTGAGCTGTGAGGGGCAAAACCACCCCATGTTTTCCTGCAGGCGAGTAGCACTGCAAGGCTCCCCTCCCTCACAGCAGGTGCAGGAAAAGCTGCACCTTTTCCAAGAGAAATCCACCAAACCTGGGCAGGCTGCTCCAGATTTCCAGCAGGCTCCAGGAGTTGGGAGTGCCTTGAGTCACTTAATTGCCTGGGCAGGGGAACAGCTTGGTGCAGCTTTGTTCTTAACCCACTTTGAGCTCCAGTATCAGGAGAGCAATTATGGAAGTGATAGCAGGAAATCCTGGGAACTGGGACAGGACACTCGAGTTTCAGCACTGAGCAAGGCTCACAACACTGTTAAGTCTCTCTGATTACAAAGTTTTCCCTGACAAAGAAAGGATTTACAGGATACAGAGGATGGACAGAACATGACAACAGCTGTGTTACTTGAAAAAAAGAAGAGTCTTATATTTGAGCTTTAATGAAAGGAAAAGGGAAAGGAAGTAAGAACCTCTATGTCTCACTGCACTTGAAACTACACCAGTAATTCCCATCTCCGTTAAAGACCCAACTTCAACAAGATTCCCACTCTCTGGAAAAAAACACCAGGAAATTTCAGTTAAAGTTACAAAATCAGCAAAACCAATTAAAACAATTCAGCTAAACAGACTCCAATATCCTTTAACAAACCACATCTGACTTTGAAGAAGCTGAAGAACCAACACCAAATAACTAACACATACTTGGATACCTCAGAGTCAAACTCTGCAGGTGGAGTACACCGAGCTGGAGCTTCAATCCCCTCGTGAAGCCAGCTCTGCCAGACAGGGACTGCTGGAGGTCCCAGCACACATTTCCCAGGGAAAGTGAGGAATCCACCATCCTCTGGGACAGCTGGAGCCAGCAGCAAGGGAGGAAGCTGGGAAGCCATCTGCACCAGCTAAAAGTGATGAGCACGTGCCCCTCATGGCTTCCTGCTTTTAATAGAGCCAGAAACTGCCAAACGCTTCAGAACATTTCCAAATGAATGTGAGCCTCCCCTTGGGGAGAAATGGGCAGCATTTGCTAACCCAGGAACTGTTAAACCATGTTTATAACCAACATCTAGATACTTGATCAGGGATAAGAGGGGATTTTCCTCTTTGAACTATGAAGACAAATGAACAATGAACTCTTACTAGAATTGTCCTGTAGCACAAATATGGAATTAATTTGAAGAACCCCAAACCTAGACTGCACAAGATGGGAACCAACCCCTCCCACAGCAAGGACCAAATCCCTTCCTTCTCACCCTCCTCAAGATCAGTCTGTGAAGAAATGCAAAAATTCTCATGTCCCCAGGTTCCATTGGCCTCCTTGGCCCCCAGGGACAGCTGGTTTTCCACCAAACATAAAGGTTCACTCTGCTGACCATGACCGTGTCTGTATTTGATGTCTGTATTAGTAACTGCTTGTTTCAGCTTAAACTAAACTATTTATGTAAGCACTGAGGATCTGCACGAATTGGCTGAACATGCTTCAATTCTTACCTAGCACACTGCTCTCCCAGTTGCCAGGTTTTATTTTAGTGCAGCTATTGCTGGAAGTTTAAACAAAAATATACTTAAAATACTTAAAGAGTCTACCAAGAGCCAACAGCTGAAGGCAAAATTAGAAAAAACCCCTCATAACTGAAAATAGGGCATCAATTTTTATTTGGCCTCTGATTAACCACCAGAAAGTATCAAGGAAGACATGCTGAATTCAGCACCACAGCTCCCCAGTTTGTGTTTCAAGCTGCTACAAACTCTAAATTTGACCACAAGTTATAGATGGTAAGTTTTTAAAAGATACCTAATGCTCCTCCATACCCCAGTTTGACACCTCTCGAGGGTTTGTTTTGCAGGAGGTTTTGGCCAGAGCAATAAATTCCTCAAAGCTAGAATTGCTTGCTCTTGCCACTGCTCAGAGAAGGAAAATCTCAAGCCATTCCTCATCTAAATGTTCCAGAACAGTTATTTCTGCTGGTTCCAAAGACTACAAGTTGTCACCAAGCAGATCACTCTGCTTAATCACCAATGCTTTGATGATTGGCAGTTAGTAGCACTATTTTCACTTTGTTTCAAGAGTACCAGTCCTCACCTTAAACTCATTACAAATTAACTCGCTACTCTTGTATGTATGTGTATATATATATATATATAAAAATGCATAAAACTCAATTTGAGTATTCAGTACGTCTGACTTCACATGTAACTAATAAAATCATGTAAATCTCTCTGCATTTTTCTTGTCAGATCTTCCTTCAGCTCGTGGAAGGTCAGACTCTGACCTCCTCAGAGCCCTCCCTTCTCCAGGCTGAACAATCCCAATTTTCTCAGCCTTTCCCCATGAGATAAGTGCTGTGGCCCTCAGAAGTCAGGTCAGTGTGGGCTGTGCCCAGAGTCACACCACATAACTTGTTTTTAAACTAAAATTACATATGAAAATGCTCAGGAGCTCAGGATTACTTTTCTGATCCAATTCCATGGAACACTAAGCAAGGACCTCAACTGCACCAGTGAGCCTTTGGTGATGGCACATCCTTTTACCAGGCAGCTGTGTGCCCAAACTGCAGCCTGAGCTTGCCTGGCAGGGCAGGAATTTAATCCTTACCCCAGCCTGTAAAGGACCACAGCTGATGGAAAACCCTAACAGCAAAATCACTCTGGGACTTTGAGAACTTCTAAAATAATGTATTACACGTTCTCAAAAATATTTACATCAAAAATAGTCACTGACTGACTGCTAGTTCAATTTAGGTTGTCGTAAGAAACAAAACAATTGCACTTCTGTCCAAGTTAGAGCTGTTTCCAGCCTGCCTCCATTTCCACACAGCTGATGTCACCAGAAAAACAATGTAATTACTGCAATCCCAAGAGACATCCAGTGGGGGTTAGGTTTGGTTTTGTTGGGTTTTAAATATGCAGTAACTGCTTAGTTCTTAAGGGCAGCATTACCTCAACAGGTACTGAAGGATCACATTAACAACACCTTCCTTGCAGAACTGTTTCAAAGACACCCTAAACTCTCCTTTAATGTTCTGAGTGTCTGGAGTAAAGAGTCAGTAACCCAAACCTGCCTGTATCCATCCTATAAAACACGTTGTATTTACAAGGACAATGAGCAGGGAATTGTGTAATTGTAGCAATTTGATGACTCATCCCTGCACCAAAGCACGGCCTGCAAAACTTGCACATGGTGCAAACCCTTGTGCTGGATGGAAAACCAAAACCCTAACACACAGAGAAAGCACCCACTGTCCACCTGCCCCTCAGACAGAGAGCACCACTGATGCAGGAACAGGAGAAATGGCAAAGGCAGTTGGCACTTCAGCCAGGCCAGGGCTGGGGGCTACATTGAGGTGCTCACATACTCAGCTTGTGCTGCCAGGGGGAAATTTTCAATTAATAACAATTGTAATACTCTCCCAGCTTGTGCAAGAGCAGCCAGCAGTAAGAGGAGCCAGCAAGGCTCCCTGCAAACGCTCACCTGCAGCTCACCCAGATGAAAACTGCATTCATTTTCACACCCCTGTCCAGCCCAACAGCAGCTTTAATTCCACCTTCAGCCTACAAGTGGTGTTTGCTTTCCAGGTGTCTCAGTTCCTGCCTTTCAATGTCCAGTCACTCAGCCTTCCTTGGCAGACACTGATGTGTGCAAGAATCCCAATCCACACTCCTGCCAGGGCTGCAAAATCTCAGTACTCAAACTGTGTATCAGAGCACCAGGCTCATCACTGATACATCACTGCCAACACTTACAGTCACGTGCCTAAAACATCTCTCAATTAACTTTCATTACTCTAGAGGCCAAATACCTCAAAAGAGAAATCCTTTCTGCCTAACTTTTCTTAACAGCAAAATGTTTAAACCAGAAACGTGGCCCTGACAAACTGGCTGTAGGAAGGGACACAGATGTCAGGAGCAAGGTATTGGTTTGATTTATCAAGTGATTTTTTTAAATGCAGAGAAGTTACCACAAGTTCTCAGACAGAATTATTAGTAGTAGTTTTGCACTAATGGTTCATCTGTTTTCCACATAAAGTCATTTAGGTAGAATCTGCACTTTTAATTCATCCCAAAGTAGAACAGGTTTTCCTCTGTCCTTTTAAGACTCAGGGCAAACTTCAAACCATGTTACTTACACAGTGAACTCACTGAAAGTTCTGAAGGAAAAACAGAGCTTAGGTTTTCAAAGTTTTGACTACACCGTTAGACACTTGTTCAGAACATCTGCACCTATAACTGTATCAAAAGCTACTCTAAATAACTGGATTTTGTTAGGCAGTTAGGAGGATTAGGTATGTCAAGCTTCTGGGATTTTTTTTTTCTGTTATAATGAAAACATTAAGTCATATTTACTACCTTAGAAACTGTCTCAATGTCTAGTAAAGAGCCCCTTGAGCCCTTATTTCCTGTATTAAAAAAGCATCGAAAAAAGAAAACTTGAAAGGAAAATACTGGCTCTAGATTATCATCGCTTTTCTTCCTTTTAGAGCAGATACAAAGAGACCTCTTCAGATCCACTCATCTCATCATTTACAGGACTTGTAAAAGGAAAACAAACTATTTAAAGTTGCATTTCAGTGCTGACTGCTCAGATTAGCACATCTGACCGAAGGGTTGAGCACAGAACGGCAGCTGAATTCCAGGGCTCCAGGAGAAGCCAAGACACTCCAGAGGCAGCTGAGGCATCCCTGCAACTCAACTGCTCCATCAAGCACCGCTGTTTCACAGCCCAGAACCTGCCCCATCCCCTCCTACAAGCTCTGCCATTCCCATGGAGCAGCCTTCCCAAAACCCAGGGGCTGTGTGGACACCCCCACGCCAGGGCAAGGCAAAATCAAATTCCAAAAGCTCCAAAAGTTGGACATTTCTCTCTGCACCACACTCATGGGTAAACAAGGCAGAAGACAGCACTCGGCCCCACATGATTAATAAGTGTTAACAGAATTCCAGATTGAAGGTAGGATAAGTAACATCTGGGAAGCAAATTTCAGGCTAAGCTAGCAATTAGATCAGTTCAAATTCATCAAAAATAAATTAACCTCTGTTAAGATTAACTACACATTTGCAACTTGGCTGCCTGGTGCCAAGTTAAAATACTTCAAAGGTTATTCCTGGTTTCCCAGAGGGGATTTAGGTTCAGATCTCTCCTGCTGTTTTCATATCAAACCAAAGGGAGTTGCCTCAAATTGCCAGCCCAAAGCACAACCCTCAGCACGAGGGGTTTGAAGAGTTGTGAGAGGGAGGGGACACTCAAGGGCTTCAGACACTGCAGAACTTTAAGCAGGTTTTCAACAGGCTTCTATACAAACTTTTACTGTAAAAGCTACACAAAGGTTACTCAAAGCCGCTGAACAGTCTGAAATACTAAACCTGCAGTAAGCCTCAATTATTCATCTCTTTCAAAACAGAAGGTATTTGCACACGAAAGAAATACAGAAAAAGCAGCCACCACAATGAAAATTCAATAAAACTGCAGCCTAGAATGAGCGAGCTACTCCAAGGAAGAATCCTGTCCTGTTTGAAGTTCAGTTGTTTCCTCCAGAGATGTACGGCAGTGTATTCCAGACCTGGCAGCTCATGAAAGTGTATCAATCTTCACAACTGCTCAGGAAATTCTAATCACTTACTAATTGTCTGAAACACAAGCTTTTGTTTATGCACAAATGTGGGTTTGGAACTGCTGATATCCAAGCAACCCAGAACCTGGAGAAAATCTTATCTCCACGAAGGCTGCAGCCTAACTGCAGCTAAAGGAAAAATAATAATTCAGTAATGCAACATGTAAAAAAATACTCAAATAATTTTTTTTTATTATCCACCCAGCCTTGCCTGGGGTTAGGCAGACACTCTGCACTCGAGTGCTGATTTTATCTGGCTATTCAAAGGCATGTACAACTGCCTAATTTAGATTTCACATGATTTATATAATGGATGGTAAATGTTCCTGACCTGGAAGGTAGGCACCACTTCTCTCTCTACAACTTCAAGATCCAGTTGCTGAATAGAAAAGCACCTCAGTGTAAGACTCTACAGAACAGGATTTGAGAACAACAGGAACAGTTGCCCCACATCTCAGGTTCCTGGGTTTGGAAGATTATTTTCAATCCATACGACATCAGTGCCTGATGTCACAGCACAGCTTCTTGTGTGAGAGAAACGTGGCAGAGCTGTGGCACAAGGCAAACCAAAGGCAGGAGCAGCTGACCCCTCGTGCAGCCCAACCCCAGGGCTGTGCCTGTGGCACTGCCAGCAGCATCCCCTCCCCAGGCCTGGGCAGGATGGCACCGAGGAGGGAAAGCTGCTGGCCCTCACTTCTGAGCACAGGGTCAGAGTCCCAGCTCTGCTTCCTGGGGTTTGACCCACAGTCTGAGGGGCTTTGAGAAGGGTAACTCTGGAGTCAGCAAGGCTGAAACAGAATTTCACAGATACTGCAGGACAACACAGATGAGTTACAGTATTGCTCCTCGAGGGCAACATCACCTCAAACTTCTGAGGAATCCCAAATCCACTTGGGAGCAGTGGGAGACCATCCTGCACCACAAAGCCAAGCCTTTCCACAGTGAGCCTTTGCAAACAGGACTATTTTGCCACAGAAATATTACACAGAGGAGTAAAAAGCTCAGGTTATAGTTCCTTCTTTCTCTGCTGTAGCACTTCCTCCACCTGTCAGATGGGGATTGGTGTAATTTGCTCAATCCCCTGCTGTGTCTGTAGCCAGCTGTGCTACCCTTGACTCTGATGCCTCTCTTGATGCATTTGGATTCTCCCACCACTTCAAAGGATCACAAGAAACCAACCACCTATACCAAGACTTTTAAATGTCAGTTTTGAAGGCCCACAAAACAACTCATTAGATGCAAATCACGAAGGCTTAGGGAAAGCTGGGAATGGGCAGCCTGCTAAGCACCCAGGAGTTTGTCACATGGAAAGGGTAAGTGTCCTTTTGAGGATGACTCAGAGTGGCACCATCAGTATCAGCGAAACCATCAACACTGGTACTCACACAGCTGCTCAATTCCCCTGAGCAAGGGACTCACCCTCCTGCTAGGGAGGTCTGATGAGGAGTCTGCAGTGCAAAGACACTGCACAAATGTAGTTTCAACCTTAGTGGGAAATATTTGATTATATATTTCTGTTTCCTAGAAAATTCCTCTGTGGGAAAGAGACAACACCTGCAAGGAAGAGGACTGTCACACACACCCAGAACAGACTGCTTTGCATCTCCTCCTCTCCTCAGGCAGATTTCCCTCCTCCATCCTTCCCAGCACGAGCATGGCACTGCCAGAAGGCAGGCAGGGAGCAAGGCACGTTTCCTAACACATTTTTTTCCACTGTAACAGGAACAGAGAGGAACAAAAAATCCTCTCTTCCACAGGAGGCTGAGAAAGCATCAACACAAGGCTGTGGCGAACAGCATCCCTTCTGCAGACACTTTGGAAGAGCCATCAGCAATAACAGCTCCTGCCCACCACCTGTGAAATCTCTCAGGTTTAGTGGGGCTGAGATGCACTTTCTGAGGGACAGACAATTAATGTCTGACATCGCACTCGTTGTAGCTCTGGGCAATGGGCATTGGATTTGCCAAGGTAAGGTCCTGTGCCTTGTGGTGATCCATGAATTCACCATGGAGAACCTGCCTCCACAGAGACATATCCTGCCCAGTCTGGAGTGGACACATTTGGATCTCTGAACGGAACAGGAGATAAACACTAACAAAAGGCAGGCCAGCACATCACCCAAAGGAGTAAGGACTGGATCTCTAAGCTCCCATGACTTCTGCTGTGTTCAGAAGTCCCTCCTGCAGCAGCAGCTTAGTGACGTATCTCAGAGGGTCTCATATCACCACTTCCAC
Source organism: Trochalopteron elliotii (assembly GCA_024734555.1). Lineage (NCBI taxonomy): Eukaryota > Metazoa > Chordata > Aves > Passeriformes > Leiothrichidae > Trochalopteron > Trochalopteron elliotii. The sequence goes on along the minus strand of JANPWX010000278.1, from coordinate 685,093 downwards.
AACATCTGCCTCATAAAGACCAGTGATTAAGTCAATTACTGACTTCTGAATATTGGCAACTTCTAAAGAGAAGACCAGGATGAGAGAAATGCCCACCAAGAACAGCAGGCTCCTGAAAGGGGTGACTCTTCTGTTCAAGCACACTTGGCAGCCTGGGGATGAAGAGAATAACCTTTAGTGCTCTCCAAAAACCACTGAAAACAACAAAGTCCAAAAAAAGCACTCACGTGTATCACGTTGTTTGTAGCAGCATAACTCCTTCCCCACAAGCAGAAAGGTCAGTGCTTGGCAGCACCCAAATGGTGCCAGCCAGGGGAGGCCACCACAGGTGACCCCAACCTGCCACAAGGTTTCACAGGCTGCTCCCCACTTCTGCTGACCATGGGGAATACAGCTGGAATCCTCAGCAGGAGCCACAGGCAGCTCCAAGAGACGGATGTATGCCATGTCTAAGCAAATGAGGAACCAAAACTCACAGATATTTACTCCATTTTGCTGATTCTCACACATCAGGGACACATTTCTGCTCCTCAGCCGAGGAAAGCAAAGAGCAGAGCTCTGGCTCAGAGCTCAGTCCTGGGATTTACTCCAGTGAGTAACCATTCACTTCCACTTCCAAACAAACACTAGGAACTGACCCAAGACAGAAAAGGCCCCTTAATGCCTCTAAGAATGAACAGGCTCAGTTAAAAACTAAAGCCAGAAAGCCCAAAGCACTCAGATACACAAAGGACACCAGAGAAGTGCTTATCAGAACCTTTCCCTTTGGATAATAAATCATGCTTGGAAAAAGTAATCCCTGCATTTCACATCTCCCCATCCTCCTGGTGTCTGGATCCAGAACCAAGCTATGGCTGGCCACACCACCAGGAAGCACCACAAGAAGCTGCTGTGACTGTAAGGAATGCCCAGACTGCCAGACTCATCCCAGTTTAGGCACTCCAAAGCAAACAGGGATATGGTGGAGACGACCAGGATGGCCAAGCACTGAAGCACCAGGGGGAATAAAATGCAATGTTATCCTTTGCAAAATACCTGCAGTATGTCCAGCTGCCACCAAACTGAGCTGTTGGATCAGGCCTCAAAATCTCAAACACCCACACTGAGAACTAAAAAAAAAAAAGTTATTACAAGAAACTGCTGAAAACAAACCCCAAACTGGTGTCACTTTTCACTGAGAGGATACTCCAGCCAGAAGGAACAACACTGGAAAGCACCACTGCTGATTACCAGAGGGAAAACTGGCCATTTTTACCTCGGATTTAAGGACTGGGGAATCCAGGCCATCTCCCTGCCCACACTGCCCCCAGACCCACCACGGGTAGCTTTAATTGCTTCTACACTGTTGGCCTTGGTTTGAAAGCTCTCTCTCTCTGAAAAATCTGTTTAAACACAGGGAACGAGCACAAATATTTCAGATATTGGAGAGAACATTCTGTTCCCTCAAAGAAAAGAAATCAAATATGTATTTCTTTTTAATGGATCTGTTGGACTGTTTCCAAAAAGAAATGGTAACAGTTCCACTGTTTTGAGGCAAAATACCAGAAAACATGTCAAAGGTATTTGTAAATGACTTCAGACCTAACAGAAGCAGCAAAGCAGTTGTCTGGTTATGACAATTCATTTCAACAGCTGCAGAGAATAACATTTCCAAAGGGATGCAGACTCCAGAGCGACAGGCCACTCATCATTTCCCATTTGTGATTTCATGCTCTGGAGGAGAAGGTTTGAACAGAGCCCATCTCTGCCACTCGCAGTCGTTTTAAGAAAACTGCATTGTGCCTGAATTTGTACTGGGAAAAGAGGATGAAGAAGTTTTCATGTTCAATTCTTAGCTTTCAGCTACAAGTTTTTCCAACCACATTTTCTGTTGTTGTGCTTCCCTCTGGTATCAGAATAAAAACGTCAACAGAAACTCAAAATCAGTAAAGAAAAACAAACAGAAGCTTAAGCAAGTTAATGCTAAATTGTAACATCAACAAACAGAAAGATAAACTTCCTTCTGGAAATTTCTGTGTTTAAACTGAAACAAGGAAAATTTATGTTAGATACCCAGCCCAGAGCACTGAGTGCCACCTCTGGGGATGGGGACTCCGCAAAATGGAAAATGCAGATCCAGGAGCACCCATGGAGCTGGACATCCTACTGGGCAGAAGCCAAGGATAAAGGACAGGAAAGCCAGGGGTGCTGTCCCAAGCCTCCGGAGTACTGGGAGAACTGGGAGGAGTCAGGGGAGCCTCAAGTCTGAAAAAGCCACTGCAGGAATGTTAAGATCTGGCCTGTGGAGGAACAACTTGACATCTCTCACTGGCAGCTCGGGATGTGAGACATTTCTTGTTCCTTCAGTGAATGAACTCTGTTAAAGCCCCCAGGCCACACAGCCTGAACAAAAGAGGGAAAGAGGAGCAGGGCACTACATGCAATTAAGCTGAAAACTTCAAGAACAGATGGAAAGATGTAGGAAAGAACCTTTTCTAAGAACCCCAAAGACCTTGGGAGGGTGTAAATAAGCACCACAAAACGAAAGCGGAGTTTTAGAAGAAAGATAAAATTATTTTTTTAAAAACAGAAGTGGAAGAAAAGCGTAACTGAAGACAGGGAAGAAACTTGGTGGGGCAGTATTTGGTTACTGGGTTATTTCATTTTATCTCTCTAATAATTCATTTCCCAAGACTTATTTCATCACCTCCTACATAATGCAATAATTCAAAGTGATGCCTGGGCTCTTATCTTCTGCTGCCTAACGAGCAGAGCTCACTTCACACTGGAGATGTTTACTCACAGAGCCCAGGACCCTCCCTGTCTCTGCCTGGCAGCCCTGCTGGAGCCATTTCCCAAATCAGCACCACAAAACACACTCAAAACCCTGCTGTGCTCCAAGGATGAAGCCACAGAAGCTGCTGTATCCACAGGGCTGCATCACACACCTGCTAAAAGAACCAGTTTCTCTAAAGACCTGAACAAGACTTTTGGTTTTAATCTTGCAGAGAAATCCATATCAAAGCAAATGAAGCAGGAGCTATTGGATACCACTGTGTTCATGTACAAAAACATCATTAGAGGTAACTATGCAGTTAGAACTAAGGCCTTGTAGCAGTTTCAAGTATTATGAACTGGCATTTAATATGTACCTCTCCATGCAACAGAAACAAGTGTTAAGTGTCAGGGACTTTATTTCCTAACAATATTAATTAAATCAAAAGCCAGAGTAGATGAGAGCAAACCTCAAGTATCACAAATAGGAGTAAATATTTTTTAATAAATTACCTGATTCTCTTCTGCATTCACTAACAGCTCACAGAATGCAGAAAGCAAATATTTCTCCAGTAAACTGCAGGTACTATGAAGGTATTTTACTGCATGAGGAAAAGCACAGAATACACACCCACACTGAGAACTGGAACACCTCCCCCAATCCATGGGCAGAGGGGATTTGCTGAAATGCTACAGCATGATTTTAAACAGCCTTGTTAGGTTTGATGATTGTTAACAACTGCACAGAAAGGCAGAGCAAACCTAATCCCTGCTTTCTTCCTTTAGGTGGATGGCAGGTGACTGCTGAAACCTAAAGGTCTGAAAAAGCCCCAGGACTGAGAAAGAGCTTCCTGAAGAGATCCTCCAAGGCCTCAGAGTGAAGACTGCTCTTACTCCTTTCTGGCCTCTACACACACCACACACAACAAATACAATCCCAGATAACTTCTGTGAATCACCCAAGAGCTTCTGTATTTCCCTTCCAGCACTTCCCATTAATCATTTCACTCTAACTGAATGTGTGATACAGAACCAACAGCTCCTGCTATCTGTGCCCCACCTGATTTCTATGTGAGCTTAGAGCTCAGGAAACAATGAAGGGCAAGTCACAGTGCCAAAAATAATAAAGAGGGAAAGCAGCTGGTGCCACTTTTGCTTCCAAGTTCCTCTTCAGGCATCACTGAGTCACACACCAAAAGGAGAATTTTTTTTTTTTTTTTTGAATAATCCTTCACAGACATTTCCAAAAGTCTCAAAGCCTTTTCTGGTTGCAGCTCTACAAAAACAATCCAACCTTAATAAAAGAGAAAGAGGCTTTATTTTGGCACAATATTTCATTGAACCATGGAATATCCTGAGCTGGAAAGGACCCACAAGGATCATCAAAGTCCAACCCCTGGCCTTGCAGGCACCCCAACAATCCCACCCTATCGAAAATAGAAGTAGCTTGCAAATATTGCCAAGACAGACATGAGACCTGTGGGACTCTGCCCTGGCATGACTGTAGGTACTCCTCTATAAGCATTATTTGGCCATGAGAGCGTTCATTTCTATAAAACTGAATTATCCATCTATGAGTTTATGTTGGACATGAGTTTTTGTCCTTTCTTTGAATATTCTTTCAAAACTGGAAACATAAAGCATTCAAACAGAAAAATGATTTGTATTTTAACAAAAATTCTGAAGGAATTTGTGGTACTGTAAATCAGATCTGCTGAATTTCAAGTGGCTATATCTTGCAGGTGAGAGGAGAGGTTTTCAAGTAACTGGTTATTCTCTAAGGTAAAAGTCAATTGTTCATTTTCATTCACAAAAAGCAATTTCTTTTAAGTACTCATTTTATGCACATGAAAGACTGAACCACTGAATAATGCTCTTAAGTTACCAAACAGACTAATGTTAAATAATCCTTGTGTTCTGCTAAAAATTGTTGCATTCAGAAACACTTTGGGAAGTGCCACAGTTACTACACATGTTCAGCATTTTCCTTCCAAGGTAAATACCCTGGCAGTTCACAATCGTTAACGGTCCCAAAAGCTCCCTTTTTATCATTTTCAATCCCTCCCAAACCAATGAAGCAGCAATTCCCCATCTATAAATTATGCAGGCTCAGCTCCAACAGCTTACTAGAAGAAAAACAACAGAGAACTTAGGATTTAGTGGTTTTCTATGCAGACCAACTCTTCCCCCCCC
>JANPWX010000278.1:664041-679747 GCA_024734555.1 Trochalopteron elliotii | reverse complement strand
ATTAAACGAGAAAGCAAAACGTAGCAGGCAACATGCAGAACTATGCTACTGATATCACAACTTCAGTTAACAGGCAATAAAACACAACAGCTCATCCCCCCAGCCCTACTACACAGAAAGCCCTTAAAGAGTCACTCCTACAATGCAGTTAAGTAGAAGATTTCAGAAAAGGATGCACAAAAAACATTCAGCAGACATAACAATTTGATTAAACAGAGTCCTGAGAGTTTAACACAAGTTCAACAGCATAACATTTACAACAAGAAAGAAGAAAGGCACCTGGAGACATCTGACACTGGGCATGCTCTGCAGGCATCTCAGTGCGCACATGCTCTCTACCAGGTTGGAGCAGCCTAGCCACAAAGACCTTGGCACAGAACACTGCAGGGTGACAAAAAGGAAGGAAGAGAAGAAGCAGTTAGATGCCACAACAAATCACTCAAGGCAGGCAACTCATTAGTATGTTAACGTGGGTACTTATCTATGTTATTTCTACATTCATCACAGTTATCGGCCAAGGGTAAAATAACCACTGAAGATCCTGTGCAGCAACCAAGGACAAGCCATCCCTCTGGCCTGAGCTCCTTTTCCCCCTCTGTAACCCTGTGGCTTTAGTGCCCAGCTGAACGTTTTCACTGACTCCCAGCAGGAGGAGAGTTTTAGCTCACCCACACTGCTGCCCACAGCAGAGTGTCTGGGGCAGAGGCCTCACCCAGCAACCCAGCCTGGCCAAAATCCCTGCCCAGTCCCCCCGGGAAAGGAGGCCAGGAGGTGCCACTGGGGTGGCAAGGCTTTGGCACCCACCTGGAGGAGCTTTGGGAATTAAGGTTTGGCACTCACAGTGTCTCAGCTTTCTCAAACAACCTGTGGTTCTTTATTCTGCACTGGGACAGACAACCTGATAATGGGAGCATATTTTAGAGAGGAACCACATTTAGCTAACTTCAAACTGCATGACCAAGTTCTGCTTAGTCAAGGAATCCTAATGAACTGGGGAAAAATGTTGGAATCATAGTTGAAGATATCCTAAAGCCAAATTGTCCCCTGGCTACATTTACTACTTATCCTGCCACCCAAGCTAAACTACTAAATTCCCCACTGCTGATAGAAGAAGTCAGGAAAAGTTTGGAGATCCCTTTCGTTTCTTTTCTAAAGCTGAAGAAATTTGATGCAGACAGACTCCCCAAAACTTTTCTAGCTCCCCAATACTATTTCCCAGTTCCTTTTAAGGACAGAGTAGTACATACACCAGATAAAGTTAGGGAAAAGTATTTGATTCCTCAGCATCAAGCAGTGCACAAACCCAGCTCCAGTATTTGGCACAGACTAAGCTTTCACTATTTTCCACACAGGCTTCCAATTTAGTTACAACACCAAAACTTTAGAAGAAAAATCCCACACAGGTCAAAGCTGAAAATGGAGTAACTGGAGGTGAAGCCTCATGGAAAGCAGTTTGTGCCAGGATTGAGGAGGGGGAAAGAGCCCAGAGCACCTGAAGGGGTTAAAAACTTTTTTTTTTTTTTGAGTTTCATATCTTATGAATAAAACAAAAGAAAGACTCATCTTTTCATCTCCATGCTAAGGAGAGAAATTACAGCACAAGCATGCCCCTAGCAGCACCAAAATACATTGAAATTCCCTCTCTTATCCAGCAGGAAGGTGCTGATTCCATAGGGATGTCCTGTCCTATGCATTTGGCACGGCAAGAGTGGGAGCATGTATCTTATGGACAGGGGTAAAAATAGTCATATATATGTTTTATTGTACTATTATTTTGCTATCAGCAAAACAAACCCAGTTTTCAATTACTGAAAGTTTTTAGAAGTTTATTTAATGTTTAGAGAAATGGGATTTAGCTATAAAGTAATTACTCCAGTATATCTGTAATTACTTTGCAGTACTTAATTTTGACATATCCTCACACTAACACTTGAAATTTAGTTCCCAGGACACTTCTAAGACAGTCAACCAGTGACAACAGAGAAGCCACCTTAACTTCAACAACGCACCAAAAAAAAAAGAGGTTTTCATATTTTCAAAAAAAGTGGGATGTACTGTTAAAACCCACTGATTGAAGATACACACTTTTTACAGGTCTGTTTTTAAAAACAAGAGGGTATAATTCAAGAAACTCCCTTTCCAATGTGTTTCATTCTTTGTTCCTACAATACCTTCATGGTGGTTCTGCAACGCTGAACCAGCAAAATTCAGGGTATTGCAGCAGGTGTTGATTAAAGCCCAAAAACATTTTTAAACGTACAGGCCTGTTGCTCACATGACTTTATAGAAGTCATTGATAAAAAACAGAGCAAACTTCTCTCTTGAGATGTTCAGATCAGGTGTACAAAGCTGACTATAATGTTCATTATGAATCCACACCTGAAGGTGTCCACAAATTATAAGCTAAAAATCACTGGTTTAGAGGTTATTATGTGTGTGTGTGGGGAGGGGAGTGTAGGAACTACTGTAGCTAAATAAACTGAATTTTAAGTGCTTAAGAGAAAAATGGGTAACTTGAGAACATTTTAAAAAATTTAATTCAAAATGCATTAGGCACTGAGGCCACTTCCATGCCAAGGTTAAGCCACACAAAAACCTTTTCACAGCATTACGAAACCCTGCATGAGAGGGTTTAAAAAACTCCCTGGACACTCAGCTGCAGCACTGCTATTGCACAATGCTACAAATTAAATATTGTGTCCCACTTCACACCAAAACAGGAACTGCAAATATTTGGATGCTTCCCTGACATGTTATTGCTTGACCCTGTCGTGAATAAAAGCTTAACAATGTTCGAAGAGCTTCACTTTGCACTGGCCCTTCTTTACCAGGAGCCCAGGGAGGTGCAGCACTATTTAATAAAGTCTGGGAAGGGAAAAGTGCCAGTGGCCAACGGGCACAGAATTAAATGGGAACAAAGAGAACAGAACTGCACAGGTTAAGGGAAGGCCAACTGAAACTCAGATTTTAAGGAATAAGGTAATTAGTGATGCAGAGCTTTAACTGCCTCACATTCTGAGGGCTGTGGATCACCTGGAGGACCTGTCTGCAGAGCTGAGAGGGGTTGTGAGCTCCAGGGCAAGGAGGGAACAGACACAGAAGCCCTCGTTCTGATCTCTTCAATGCTTTGTGCTCATGAAGATTTGAACTCTAATTTTATTATTAGATGACTGATGTAAATTCCATACACAAAGAACTGCTTTGGTGGTGTAGCCTCAGGAATTACATTTCAAGGTTTATGTTTCAATCTTAAATCTCAAATTTAAGCAGCCTATACAAAATGCTGCATTCCCAGTGAAACCTGTAAATACTCAGTAAAAGGGGAAGATGTTTCAATGTCTTTAAGACTTAAATGTTAAGAACTTCTTACATTAACAGCAAAGCATGCACCAGTGTGCATCCAATAAACCAACTTTGTAGCTGGGAACTTTTAGGATGGAGATATAAAAAACACCCTCTCGGGCCCTGAACTATCTAAAGTTTTCCTTCACTCTGGACTTCTCCCAGATTACAGCACAGTCTGGTTAAAGCAGTGTAAAATGCCTAGAAATCGTTTCTTTCAGTGCATCTGATACTGTCATACAGAAATCCTCACACTTTTGTATTCCTTAAAAAAATCTCACCCATTTATCCTCTAAAGTCCATTAAATTGCTCAAGAAATGCCTATAGCCTGTATTCCTGATGGAATTAAAACACCTTTGCAACCCAGGCATGGCAATATTGCAGTGTCATAATCAAGAATAACAGCATTTATATAACCCAGATTTATGCTGCAAGTTTTATAAAATATTAAAATTATGATCTTGGAAGTTTTCACGGCATTCATTTTATTTATACAAGATAATTGAAGGAATCCAAATTTATCGGTGTGTTTACAGCTTGGGAAATTCTGGTCTTAAGGCAAAAATATGCAAAAAAGGTACAACCAAATAACCTCAACCTTCATTGTGATTTTTTTTTTCAGATTTTTAGCTATAAGAAGTTCACATGCTACTCGACACTGGTGATTTCTTTGTTAGTTTACTTTGATTTAGGCCTGGACCAACACAATTGGTATTTCTTTATTTCCATCAACACTTAATATTGATCATTTTATGGGTAAGTGGTGCTACTTAAACCCCTCTCCACAGCTGGGGGCTCAGTTTAATGCAACCTAAGGGGTGCTCTGAAAAGCCAACTTAGATTTAGGGCAGTCTGACAGTCTGGGAAAGCCTTATGCTCCCATGTCCAACTTGATGGCAAGCTCAGATCTCCTCAAAAATCAGCATTAACCACACTAAGACATAAAGAATACGAGCAGTACCACTGTTTCAAGGCCTTCAGTATTATTTTACACTCGGCAGGAACAGCAGCCAACTCCAACTCCCTCCCATTCTGCAGGCTGGGATTTCCTCCAGATCTTACCTGCTACTTTTCCCATGAGGGTTTTACTCAAACAGTGCCAAGCAGAGCAGTGGTGAAGGCCTGGGCTGGGCTGGGCAGGAGTGCCCCGAGTGTGCACAGGTGGGAAAGCAGAACATCCAAGGGCCGGTGTGAACACTGTGTGGGACATGCAGGGAGCAGTGACACCAGCTCCCTCCCCCGGCGACAGCCCAGCTGGCAGGGGACAGTCCCTGCACCTTGGCACAGCACTGCACATATCTGGAGGCACAGACACGACTGCCTGGCCAACAGGAGCACTCTGGACTCCTCCTGCTGCCACCCCACAGCCAGGCTGCGCCCAGGGAGATGCCCTGTGCCCACGTGCTCCACACAAGTCTGTTGGAATCGGTGCCATCACGTCACTGCCTTTCCCAGAGCCCAACACAACCTCACTGGGCCTGGGGGACTCGGAAGGCTGTTGGAGTACTGTCCATACAACACATCTCCACACTCCAGGGGGTTTTACATGTGCATTCCAGCAATCTGCTTCAATTCCAGCAGAACTGGACTCCCAGGTCAACAAAGTTGTTTTAGATGTAATTTACTCTCGTATTTATTTCTGTCCTTCCATGAACTACAAATGCAAAAGTGAATTTCTCAAAAAGAAATACCCACAGAGTGGAAAACTCATTTTAACTTGTGAATTTTTTTCATTGTTCTTTTACTGCTATCAGATCATTCAAAAAAATAGGTAACCATAGCTGAGTCACAGTGTCATTAGGAAAATCAATTAAGCCAAATAATTGACATTCACAATAAAAACTGCTCAATGAAACAACCTTCCAACAGCCATTCGAGATCTGCACGTAAGCGCTTGCATTTGGGGAAAAACACTAAGTGAGGAATCAGGAAACTTAAAGCAAGACAAGGGAAAATAATTGATGAGAGAAATTCTCCTCATTACCACAGCGATGCTTTAGATAGGACACTGAATTCACAGGAGGCTGATGGATAACGCTGTCCCACTCTGCTCCTGAAGATCAAAGTGTGTGTTTGCTACACACAGTCAATGCTACAAAAGGAATATGGGTTCAGTGGAGAGAAGATTAAACGTTTTCTTTGAATAGAATAACCATCTTACTCCATTATAATTTATTCATCAGGATAAGACTCATGAGATGCAGTAGCTCATTTTCAAGAAGATACAAAGGACTGGGAAGAAAATCCTAAGATGTTTGCATAAGTCATTCTGAACATGAACTGAAATAATCTCAATTTTCCAAAATACACAGCATTTAGATTAGCCCTTGCTTCCTTCATGTACATACACCCCAACTCCCACAGCTGTGTGATACACCTATCTGCACTAACATCCCCTGAGTTACACTAAAAAGGCCATTTCTAAAGCAAAACACTTCATTCTGCTCTCCTGCAGCAGAACAGAGACTTACACCCATCTCCAGCCAACAGCTCAGGGCAAATCCTGAGTGGGGAACACAGACTCAGCACTGCCAATCACACAAGAGAAACTTGCAGGGAGTCAAACACAGAGAAAAGCATGGCTGAAACTTGTCTAACATGTTAAAGGTTGTCTCAGACCCTTCTGGACTAGGTTTTCAAGGCTGAGGCCTAACAGAGCTAGCAATAAATCCTACAAAAGCCAAGGCAGGGTAGAAGCACTCGACAAGTTCTGATGCCTGTGGAGCCTGGGCTGCCAGGAACAAGCCCAGGATTCCCAGGCAGGGGCTGCACACCCCAGGCTGCACAGGAATACTGACAGAGCTCTGACAGCTGCCTCACATCTCTGAACATTCCAAACACGGGCAAGAGCAAAGCCTCCAACCTGCCCAGCTCTACTGCTGCCTTTGTAGGGCTGGCTGATGTTTCCAGAAGTTAAGCAATATTAAATAACATTGAGGATCTTGATCAGCAGGAGCACTCATTTATGCTTCCTCTTTTTTTCCCTGCTCAGTGTATTTTAAATTATTTCCTCTTTTTCAGTTTTCATCACTAAAAATGCCAAGTTCACTTCTGCCTCCCTGTTCTCTCATTTTAGAAAAAGGCACACCCTGAACAGCAAATATTCCACAGAAAGATGTTATTTTACAGTTTTAACTCCAAAGTGAGTCTGATGAGTATGTTGAACAAATTCAATTTGATACTAGATGAGAATGCAAGAAAGTGTCAGTCTAAGGTTATTAAGTATTTTGCTTAGATACTCCCTCCAGCTTATTTTAAAGAGTCACACTAAAACAGACTTCTCCATCCTAACCAAATAAAATTTGACTACTTGAAAAATCAAACCAGGAAACAGCAGCACCCTTTGCACAGGTAATTAATTATAAATGTACTTATGAATTAAATTCAAATATAACTTTGGTACAAAATACCACACCAGCAAAACAAACACAAAATTAAAACCATGCATGAGGTCAACAGCACCTACAGGAGTTTCTGCTACAGGAGAAACTGAGGCCTCACCACTCACTGCAGTAACTGCCTACAAAGGAGAAGACACAAGGGCTGAGCATTACTGCTGTTACTGTCCACAGAAATCCAGGTACATTGTTTCATATGACTTTAGAAATAAGTCGTCAAGTCCATCAAAGCACCAACTTACAGTAAAGAGGGGCACTGGGAGGTGCAGCTCTCCCATTCACACCAGATACAATATTAACTTACACAACTTTATTTTTCTGCCAGCCAGGGACCCAGCTTGCCTTCCTGAGGCACAGAAACATCTTCCAAACTCATCTCTGAGATAACCTGTTGCAGCCTTTTGCAGGCATCCCAAATCTCAGAGGAATGTGACTCCAAGTACACTCGCTCTCCCTTTCTCTGAAATAAACCCACCATGGCTGTGAGGCTCCTCCTGCCACCCCTGCCCTACATCTGACCCAAAACAGCTGGGGCCACACCTTCACACTGACAGCTCAGGAAGAGTTTAGGACACTGACTCCAACTGCTGCCCACAACAGAATTTCAAACGGCATTTCAGCAGGAAAAGCTACAGGCAACTGTCCTAGGAATAACCAGGTAAGTTCTCTCCAGTTCTGATGGACCAATCAGAGGACAGGACAGAACTCAGAGCTGGGACTCCCTGAACCCTGCAGGGAGCCCAAGGCAGTCACTGGCAAGGCTGTCCTCCCCTTCCAGGAGCAGGATGTGGCAGCCAATGGCTCCGTGCCCTGCACATGCAGAAGTTCACCTCATGTTCCCAGGCCTGTCCTCCACAGCAGACTGGCAATTGCCTCCAGAACTGCTCCTGTATTTCCTGGCCACTCCCTGTCTGACTGTAAGCTCAGCAGCTGATTCCTGTGCCCTGGCACTTGGGGGACATGAAGCAGTTAAAGCGAGAGACTGAATGTGTGGACAAACTCATCTCAGCAGAAGCAGCAAGATATAGTACAGGGTGACTTCTTACCTGAAACTTTGTTTCTGGGCTTCAGATCCACCAATCCAGAATGAAAGGGGATTCGAATGGGTTTTCCTTCTCAGACTTGTCTGTTAAAAGAGAGCAGCCAATCATCTTCAGCTTGGTGTATCTACTTCTTTCTTGAATGAAATCCCAATTACTGCTAATGCTGTTAGAGACAAGGCAGCCCAGGCACCTGCCCAGCCCGAGACCAACTGAGTTAGTGGGGCCGTCGGATTGGTGGATCTAAGACAGAGAAACGCATTTACAGACAAGAAATTGCTCCTTCCCTTACCCTGGGTCACCCAAACAAGTCTTTTGGGGCACAGCTCACCTTGCTAAGATTAAGAAAGATGAGAAGAAGCTACAAAGCAAATAACAAAGCAAGTCCTAAAGCTTCAACCACCAGCCCACACCTCACAGGCCTGCTCCAGGAACAGTTTTGCACAACAGCTCGATGCAGTTCTCCTGGTCTGCCATAAACATCCTCTAAAGCACTTTATTGCAATGATTATTTCCCTGTTTCCAGACTCAAAATGACCTAATTTGCCTTACATGTCTGCAGCCCAAAGATGGAGATGTCAAGACACTCCTGATCTGAACAACAGCACTGAGTTCAGTATATTTGCAGTACTGCTGTGTCTCCAGAAAACAAGCTAGAACCAGAAGAGAGTAAGACACTACACTACTCCTGAGACAAGACAGTCCCCTTTTGCTAAGCAGGGAGATAAAAGGCCTCCAGCCAGTCCTGCCAGCAGCAGTGAGAGAGTGACTACTTTAAAGCAGCTGGTACAGTGACACCTCAGAGAAGATAGGGTCTGCAGAAAACTCACACTCCATGTGCAACAGAAAGCTCAGCCTACAGTGACCAAACCGTGCAACTTCCACCAAGAGCTTCAAAACCTTTGGGCCATGGCTACAGAGCTTCCCCTACCAGCAGTGAGAACAAAATGCGGCAACATCCCCAGGGAATGCATCACCACCACCTCTCACCCTCTCTCCTCTGCAGCCCCTCCAGAGAGCTGAACCTCAGCCTCCACTGCTGTCCTCCACATCTCAAGCTCCAGAAACTCACAGAAGGGTGGAGAAACTGCCAGTGTCTCCAGGTGTGCCAAGAAACCACCTCCATGAGGACAAGACTGTCCCTGACTGCCCACAGCTCCCCAAAAAAAGGAGCATCTTCATGGTGGGGTGATTTTTTGCTTTCTAGCCACTGGCCAAGGCGGTCAATCCCAGGGCAGCATTTCAAGGACAAAGCAGCGCTGCAGGCCCAGTACCATGTCCAATGCACGGTTTTTAAGGCTGCCAAGGAAAGTGCTAGGATGTCAAGGCATATGACTCAGAATTTTCAGAGTACAATATAGCTCAGCAAGAAGCCAGCTATCAAATTATATAAATGTACCGATTTGCTAAGTCACTGCAGAGCCAGCAGGGTGCTGGAAGGAGAGGCACTTCTCCATGAAGGCAAACCTTAACATTATTTGCAAGTGTAACAGCACAGGTCTGATTTTTGTCTCCAGGACTGGTGTGCTGGAGACAGCCTGAATAACAAGTTTTCCAGGCTAGTCCTCCCCTGCCCTAAGAGAATTACCAATGACATTCTCTATCAAGTACAAGCTGGAACTAAGTTTTGCAAATTCTGAGTATAGATTTTCAAAGATACTTAGGTATTTTTGTCTGAAAACCGAAAATTGGCTTCACTGCAAAGGCTGAAGACTTGAAAACAGGCCCATTGTGCAAGCTATGCTGAAATACAACCTCACAACTCTCAAAAAGGCAAACAGTGCACAATGGAACAACTTTTGTACCAAAACTCCACACTCAAGAACTCCTCAACAGAATGAAACTTAGAGCAAACTTGCAACACTGAATATATATATATATATATTTATATATATATGGTGAGTCTCCTTTTCTCATCTAAGTCAGTGAGTAAACCAAAATTCTGTAGTGCTGCCAACAGCTAGAAGTTGACCCCAAAAGCTTTTTTTTCCATTTTACCCAGAAAACACATTACTCCCTGTTCCTAGCAAGTAGGTCCCTACCTACATCTTACAAATTTCCATCTGTATTCATCCTACAAACAGGCCCAGGAAGCTGAACTACTCTTTGATCCCAAACAAAACTGTTAATTTCCCGGGGTGAAAGTACAAGGATGCAAGTCCTGTAGGGATGTGGATTAACAAAGCACCAAAGAAACAACATGCCTTCAAACGTTCCTGTTGTTAATTTAGGCTGCATAAGAAGCAAATTAAGTTTTCAGAAAGAGTCAGTGCTTTTTGTTGTCAAAACACTAATGGCATTGTGTTACTTTTGCATTATCTGCTCTCACTCATGCATTGCTCATACTGGGAAATGTGTGGAAGTGGTACAGGAAAACGGAATAGGCTGTCAGATGTCACACCACTGAACTCATAAGTACATCAATAAACTGGGGAAGGAAGGGATTTTCCAGAAAAAGTGGATTTTCTGTGAATAATGATGCCATAAAAATCAAACCACTAAATCAGATTATGTAACAACATAAACAGTGGCATTTGTATAAAGAAGATGTCACCCAAGGAAAAAGCTGGAAGGAAAGAACTGTTACCCATCAGCATTAATTTAAACAATTCAGTCAATATTCTCATTTCAATTCATTTTTTGCCCTGCAACAAAAAAAAATTCCTTGCCACGGAGCAGCCCTCTCATAAGCACAGTCTCTTGTTCTCTCCCACACATCATTCCTCTCGCATTGGCACATTTGCTGCAACATCCATTTCATCTGAAAGCCATCAGCAATCTCCCTGAGCACACTGCTGCACAAGCACTCTGAGCCGCCCAGGGATCGGCTACTGGAAATGCCAAAGCACCAGCAAGCTCTAAACTGCACAGCAATAAACCCAGCACACCCAGAGACACACGACAAGTTGATTGAACAAGCAGCAGAGGTGTTTCAGAAAACATGAAATGAAATTAAATGAAAAGGTACATTCATCCTTCAAAGAACATTCCCAGGTCTCTCTGAGGCTACAGCTTGTAACAAGGCAGGTTGTTTTGCTGCGATGCTGCTCACAACACTCCTCGGTGACCCAAATCTTAGCAGTGCTCAGAGCTCTGTATCCTGAGGGACACAGCTGGCACCGTCTGACACGCAGCAAAGGCAGAAGGGCATTTCAATAAGCAGCCCCAGAGCACTTCAGAGAGGGCAGCTGCATCCACAGCAGCTGTCTGCAGAGACGGGATCTCGTTCCACACGGACACCTGGACAGGGATTTAGTCTGGGAGCTCCTGCCCCAAGGCAGAGCTCTGGGGCAGCCCATGGAGCCCAAAGCTGCCCGGTCAGGCTCACACAGAGGAGCCCTGCAAGTGTTCCAGGCTGCAGAGAACTTCCTCTGCTGCACCTCACTAGCTCAGCACTGGGCAGAGCTTGGAGAATTTTGTCATGTTAGAAAATGTAACTGCATTGTGAGGTGAGAAATCTCTGAGTCTCGAGTGAGATTTAAAAAAGCCTCTGGTGAAATACCAGGGCTTAGTCTCCTCAAGATCTGGTAACTTCCTTTTATTAAGAACCAAAAGCAATTTAGTTTCAGAAGCTCCCCCACAATTGGGCACATCTGCAGCTTTCCTTCACTTGAATAATCTGATGGCTGCTGCAACCATCATCACAAACCTCAGGTAACTTTCCTTTAAATACTTCTGCATCTTTACAGCCTCCTTCCCTCTGCCATCTCATTTCCCCAATCAGGCCATTCCTTCAGCTTTCCCTCCCCAAAAGACAAAGCTTTCCACACTCCTCTGTTCACTTCCCTCCTTTCACCACTCTGCTGGCTCCGAGTGCAGTTGCCTTGCTCTAATTCATGTTCTCAAGCTCTTCCTTCCCATTTTCTGCACCGCTGCCAAAGCCACAGCAATCTCTTTTCTTCAGATCTGCATCCTTCCTCTGCAAGGGCTCTCTGAAACGGGACTGTCACTGAGAGCCTGGCAGCAGCACAGACCTCACATCCCGTGCCCCAAGGCTCATCCCAAGGCTGTGCCTTCCTCACATCCATCCCACCACCACCTCTTCAGCTGTTTGCTTCAGCCACTGCCTTTTTCCCCATGCATGAAACCCTGTATGCTTTACTGTCCAACATGCAGCTCTCAACTCTGCTCATTTAGCTGAAGATTAGAAAAAGACACCAGCAAAGCAAACAGATCTTTACCCTGCTGAAGAAAGCACATCTAGGTTACACACAGGTTTACAAACGCCTCACTAACACTCCAGCTACTCCCAGGCTTCAGTTAAGAACCACTCACATTTCAGCTAGAACAGTACCTCCTTTGTTTCAGCTGCAAAGATGATCATTGCCTGTATCTGTGTCACTACAAAAGTCAACTCTTTGAAGGATTCCTCTAAGAATGTGTGGGAAAAAAATAATCCCACAAATCCAACTGCCTGCGTGGCTTGCAATGACTGTGACAGGGAAGAAAAAAGCCAGAGCACTATAGCCCTACTGAGATACACATATATACATATGTGTGTGTGTGTGTATACATATACACACACACACACACAGAGCAGCTGTATTTTAGCCTCCAAGCAGAATGCTGGGATTTATTTTGCACTTTAAGCTTTAAATAGTTTGGGGGCACAACCATCTCCAGCTGCAGTAACCTAAGGTACTTCAGATACCCCTGGAGTGATGTAGAGCAGGAGCTGCTGCTGCTGCTGAGGCAGGCCTGTGTGAAACACTTCCTTCTCAGACTGGTACCTCTGAACACCTCCACCTCACATCAAAGTCCTGCCAGGAGAAACAGAAAGATTTTTGGCAAGATATTCAATTGTAATTCTTCATTTATTATTTACCAAGGTACTTAAACAGTGGATGCTTTTGTGAGAGCCAGAGAGAGGCATTCTAGACACTGAAGGCTGTGTGTTAGGAAGATTATTTCCATACATGTAACTTCAAGATACAAATGATAGCAGTGTGAACAAGTGCTTGCCCATTTTATTCCCAGGCATAGCCTTTCCCAAACCTTTCCATGCTCCTACCACAGAGCAGTGAATGCTGAATTTAGCCTGCCGGCACAAGGACCTGTGTTTGGAGAGCAGCTTGGGCAGCAAGGCCACAGTGAAACACGAGGGTCATGAGCTCAGTGAGTGGGAGAATTTCCACACAGCTGGATTCTTGCTCAGGAGCCTGGTGGGTACAGGAGTCTGGAAGCAGCAGATTTATTTTGTTATGCCATCCACATCTCACGCTGCACACAGTCCACCCCATAAACGTATAAAAAGCCCCCCAAACTACTTGCCACACTGATGTATTCCGTTACAACCACCTCAGTTACCCCCCCACACTGTGAAAGCTGCTGGAAACAACTAAGTAACAATTATGGGAAGCTTCCTGGGAAAAAGAAGAACACAAGGCTTTTAGCAGGTATTGATGGTAAATGCAAATCACAGGGTTGATGCAACTGAACACAGATTTGATACACAACTCGGATCTGCAGGTAACAAAACTTACTTCACAAAGCATTGCTGTCAGTTCTTTAAAAGAGCAAAAAGGTCACAGTTATCTAATTTCACTGAGAAAACCAAAACCAGGGGCAGAAGGAGCCCTTTCAGTGACTGTGGCTGGCCCTCCATCTGTTCTGGATTACCTCCTCACTCCTCAGTCTGCTCACACCCTGAGCCCACGACTGACCCAACCCCAACCCTGCCAGACACTTTGAGCCTCAGCCTGGGCACCCCAGTCAGCCCCAGTTAACTCAGGGGAATCTCACCCACACAGCTGGGCACCACCCACACATGGAAGCTGTGGAATGGCATCACTCAGTGCTCATCCCCCTGGGAATGACTAACAACAGGATCCACACAAGCAGCACACGGCACAGGGAGCCTTCAGCTGTCCTGAGGGACACAGCAGCTTGGGAACACTCACTAAAACTTCATGCAGCAAATCAAAGTTGTCGCTCTGAAACCTTAAAATATTTCTCTGAGATTCCAACCTTAAAAATAGAACAGTATTATTTCCATGACTGATTTTCCTTTAAATAAATGCAAATTATCTATCCAGGGAAGGCACAGTTGAGGGCTAGAACAGCGTGTTCTAAAACTTACACACAATTAACATGTTGACACATTACCTCTTGTTTATCAACCCCTCAGAATTATGGTGTATTTGCTCCTCAGAACTTACACATCACACATTTGCTCCTGTATTTACTACAGATTCATCCCTGGCACTGGAGGGAATAGACTGAACAGAAGTGCACCAAACCCCATCTCCCTGATCAAAGAGAGGCACAAAACATCTGCTTTTAGGAATGTGCAACACTCTTAAAAAGAGCAGCATCCCCCTAAGTCTGTCAGGCAGAGATGATCCTGGGTTTGGGATGTTTCCCACACCACTGACTCCCATGTTTCCAGGTCACACTGAAATTCCCAACAGGGAACTCAGCCCAAACAGCTTCTGCCCTGTGGATTCAAACAAACCTCCTGGACAATCTCCCCTTCTGCACCACACCAGAAGGCAAAACCTCCACATCTGCATTTAGGAATGATTTTCAATGATTTCAGGGAAACATCTCCACTCAAACATTTCCACAAGTGATCCTGTGCAAGCCTCCACTAAGGTTAACATTAAATTCAACTACCAACTACATTGTACAGAGCACCATTTTCTCTTGGAAACTACAGAATTAAGTGTTCATCTGATTCAATTTTTATATTTATCCATTTCTTGTGAAAGAGAGAAAAGCGTATTTCTAAAACCTCCTACTACATACTAAAACTCCTACTAACCCCACTGATATTTGCATGGATTAACACATTTCCCAGCTCCAGCAAGTGGAGGATACAACACTCACCAGTAGAAGTCCCATTTGCATCCTCCTGATACAACCTGGCCGCAAAGAGGAGACTAAAATGGGAGAGCACTTGCAAAAACACAAAAAAGTGTGGGTTTTTGAAAGCTGACAGAGCCAAACCTTCCAGCTCCAAATGCTATTTGAGCACCTCACAGAACCCAAAGCTGAGGAGTGTTGGTGACTGTCCCACAAAGGGAAAAACCACCAGAACACACTTCCCACCTGGGGAACTGGGGAGGCATCTCTCTGGGAGGCTGATCCTGAGCTGGATCCCCAGGGAGCTGCCCCAGCCCTGCTCTCCCTGCCGAGGGCACCGAGGGCTCTGATGTTCCCCAGGGCGGGTGAGAGATCAGGCACCGGGGAGGAGCCTCCCTATGAATGGCTTTTAAGCCCCTGCCCTCAGTGATCAGTAAAAATAATGAAAGATACACAAAGGCTTTGAAAGTTTCCCCTTTTTCTTTTTCATTTTATTTCTGCTTTTTGAGACCAGATGGCACATCTAAAAAAAGTTCATATTTTCTGGATCAGGTAGTTTAGCAACAACTCCACTGGCCAAAAACCCAGTTATGTCTCCACTGAACCCAGCTCACCTTCAGAGTGCCTAAAAGGGAAATTACTTGCTTTTTGCTCCTCAGTTCTGGAGAACTGCAAGAAATTTTGTATGTGAAAGCAGATTACGCTTAGGAGAAAAAGCAATTATGCTTATGACAAATAAATTAGAAGATATTTACCGATTACTATTGTCTCTCAAGTCTTAACTTAATTTTATTCATGCCTAAAGGCAGTAAAACGAGGGGCCTCTGGTATGTGCCCATAGAGATCTAATTTACTTGTATTAAAAAAAAAAAAAAAAAAAAACAACAAAACCAAAACCACCTCTTTCTACTGCTCCCAGCTGGCTGCCTCTCCACTAACGCGAATGTAGCGGCGTAAGCGTTCATTAGGGATATATCCAATACACCAATTAGGTCTCGTTAGGTATTTCCGTGTGTGCTGGACCGGAGCTGCAGCACCGGTGCTGCCCCGGCCGGAGCCCCGAGGCCCCCGGCGGGGTTTGATCCCCGACCCCGGGGGGGTCAGGGCCGGGCCGGGGAGGG
>JANPWX010000278.1:627451-654062 GCA_024734555.1 Trochalopteron elliotii | reverse complement strand
CAGCTGTGCCCCATCCCCACCTTGTCCCCAGCCCAGAGCACTCAGTGCCACCTCCAGCCCTTCCTGGGACACCTCCAGGGATGGGCACTCCAAACCTCCCTGGGCACTGCCAATCCCTGAGCACCCTTTCCATGGAGAAATTCCTGCTGCTGTCCACCCTGAGCCTCCCCTGGCTCACCTTGAGGCCATTCCCTCTCCTCCTGTCCCTGTTCCCTGGGAGCAGAGCCCGACCCCCCCGGCTGTCCCCTCCTGTCAGGGACTTGTGCAGAGCCACAAGGTCCCCCCTGAGCCTCCTTTTCTCCAGGCTGAGCCCCTTTCCCAGCTCCCTCAGCCTCTCCTGGGGCTCCAGCCCCTTCCCCAGCTCTGTTTCCCTTCCCTAGACACACTCCAGCCCCTCACAGTGTCCTTGCTGCAGTGAGGGGCCAGAACAGGACACAGCCCTCAGGGGCCTCCGCAGAGCCCGTACAGGGAAAAAGATCCAGAAACATAAACCAAGCTGTGAAAGAGCTGCCTCCATCCTCCAGCCCTGAAGCTGGCACTGAGCTGAGTGCAAAAAGCAGGAGTTTCCTGGACTAGAGAAAATAAACCAGGAGTCTGTACTATATTCTTAAATATGGTTTAATACTCTTCTCCATTTCTGTACATCACAACACCAAGATATCACTGCTTGGGATCTCTCTGCAGAGGCTATATAGTATGCGAAGGCTAGGATCTCCCACCCCCACTGAGTGTGTTTGCATGTGTAAGTGTAATACATATCAGTATATATTGATATACACATCAATATATAATGCAATATATATCACTGAAGAGAACACATTGATTAAAGAAATACAAAAATTTGGCATCATTTCCAAACTTAAATAGTAAAAATAAAAACTACAAAAAGGAGCTGCATACCCTAATGTATCATGTGAAACAACAAGCAGTATATTCAAAAATGTAAATTTACATCCAATTTTTGTGGTCTTATCATGTCACATTAGACCCATTTACAATGGCAAAATCCAGAACATACTGCTGTGAGGGCCAGGGCTGTGCTCAGCCCTGAGCAGACCCAGCCCCACCTCCCGGGAGAGATTCCAGCTTGGATGTGAGGATGGCAGCGAAGCTGCCGGCCACGTTAGGGACCAGGGGGACAAATGGTATTGCTCACAAGGACAGGAATTTTGGACCTCAAACAACAGCGTGGCAGAAATTTGAAGAGAAGCTCCCTCTGTTCAAGTGAACCAGGACAAGAGGCAAAGGTTTGCAGCTGGAACAGGAGCTGCTCCTGAGGGAAGCACCGGGAGCGATGCTGGGAGAGCTCCCAGGGAGGGAGCAGGACCTGAGCTGTGCCACTGCTCCCCCGGGACAGGACCTGCCCTTGAGCCACTGCTCCCATGGCCTGCACGGCCCCTGACCCTCAGAGTGTCACCAGCAGGCTGGACACACCCCAAGGATGAGCTCCCTGATCTATGGATGCTCCGTGGAAGAGGCAGGACACACAAAGCCTGGGCAGTCTGGGATTATCCAGAGGTGATCCTTTACCCCCTGAAGGGGGCATCCCCACAGGACAGACTCTGCTGGGAGCTGGGTGTTCCCAGGGCTGTGCCAGTGCTCCACGGATCAGAACCAAATATTCCACACTCCCAGCACTAATTCAGCCTTCAATGACTCAATATTCCTGTCAAACACCCACTTCCATTAAAGACCTGTGGGCTCAAATTCACATAATCAAGGAAAACTTACGCAGTCCTAAAGCAAAAAGGAAAACTTACTGAGGAACAAAAAGCCAAGTGTACCTTACTTCACTGAAATCTCATGTTTATTTTTGTCAAGACTGAAAAAAAAAAAAATTCCTGAAGGCTGCACTGCTCAAATCCAAATTAAGCCCAAGACTCCAGCAGCATTTTCATTGCAATCCGTGAAGTGCATTTCCTAGTTTGTAAGAGCAGTGTTTCTGCAAACAGATTAAAGCACGTTTGGCTGGTGAGCCTCCCCAAACCATCAGAATTTGCAAGCCACATGTAATGAACCAGCACTTAGGTCAGTGCCTCCTCAAGCTTTTGAGGAGAATTATGGCTCCAACCTCATTCCATTTCTTCTGCAGGCTAAGCTGAGAATGCCATGTAAATGGGTCACAGCGCTGCCAAATGCAGCAATTGATTTCTCCAATCAAAGTATAAAGAAACAAAGCAGTAGGATCTTACTTCTATTAATTTTGGAAGGAAGAGGTTTACAGCAGTTAATGTATCATGAAGGTTAAAAAAATCATTTCCATAAAATACAAGAGCAACCAATTTCACCATTGAGTAAAAGTAAAAACTGGGATTCTTTTTAAATTAGTCCAAAGTGGCATATAGGAACTTAGTAGTTTGCTGCTGTACTGACACTATGACAAATCAAAGTGTAGGGTTTTGCTTTCTTAAATCCAAATGCTCGTGGATCAAGTTCTGGAAATGTTCCAATTCTAAGGCAGGGATCTGTTGTGTTTTCCACCATGAGTTTGCTCCTTGGGTTGGATGCTGGAGGGGCGAGGCACATGTTGCCGGACCCAGCTCGACTACCTAGTAGTCATCAAGGTCAAAAAATTCATCGTCTCCTCCTTGGTATTCCATGCCCTGGAAGTCCACCCGGTACCGCAAGATACCTGCCAAAGAAAGAGCCTTTAGCTTCCCCTGCATTCCCACAGGCACAGCTTCCCCCGCCCTGCTTCCAGAGCTTCCCCGTGATGTCCAGCTGAGCCTGGCAACAGACAGGCAGCTGCTCTGAGAAATGCCACAGGCAATTCACTGCCCAAAGGAAGCAGCACCCACCTGCCCAGCCTGGCCAGCTTCCTCCTGGAAAAGCTGAGCCTGTTCTAGGGCAGCATCTCCACAAAACACCAGTGGAACATCACTGGTGCCAGTGTCACTGCTCAGACCGAGGCCTGGCAGTACAATCCAGAGGGCAGCTGCCACTGCAGCTCCTTTTATAATGCAGTAAAAGCAGATTTAGTGGCTGTTTTCCTCTTCCCATCCCAAACACCAGCCCAGGGTTCTGGAAATCCTGTATCCCTGGAATCATTTATTGAAGTGAAGGAGATTTTCAAGGACATTTCCTTTCAAGCCTACAGGGCATGGGAGCAAAGAGGATCCCACCATGCAAAGAGGCTGGATCTTGCAAGAAATGAGAGACTCCTGGACTTACAAACCCTGAAACTTGGAAACCTATTGATCTTTATGGAGGCAAACAATTGCTCCTCCCAACTGGTGCTCTCTGGGCCCAAGAAATTCCTCTTTACATTCCACTCCCCACTGGTTCACATCCCTCAAAGCTGAGCACAGCCAGTGGCACAGCTTTGCCCTGGAATCCCTGTCCAGGCAGGACATGGAGCATGGCACTGGCATGGCTCCACCTGCCCAGGATTTGTCAGACTGGCTTTCAGAGGCCTCACTGCTCCAGAGGACAGACTAAAAATACTTTTCTTTTGAAAAGAAGCAGAAGATCAGGGAGAGAAGTACAGGGAGGCTCTGAGAGATGAGCAACAGCTCCAAGTGCTTCAGGAACAGGGCTGGTGGTTGTGAGAGCCCCCTGGGCAGACAGAGCCAAGCGGCTTGGGGCCCTGCACAGGGGGACAGCCCATCCCTGAGCCCTCCAGAGGACACAGGGATTGAGGAACACAGCTGGAAAGTGACAGGGCCCAACAGGGACCATCATCCTGCTGGACAGGGAATGAATCCACCCTGGTGAACACAACTGTTTCTTGAACTGGTTTCATGACTAACAGGAATAAGATTAATCCCACTTGTGTTGGCACCAGATTATCAAACCAATTGCTAAACAAGAGAAACACATTTTCCTCTTGCAGTTTACCTCCAATTCCTCCAAATCCTTTCACAAATTGGGATCCTTCTTGTGATTTGTCTGTAACAATTTCCAATGTTGCTCCAAATTTCTTGTAGTTATTTGCAAACCACTCCAGGAGGGGCATACTTTCTATGAGTTCATGTTCCTGCCCAGTCTGTGGAGACATTGGAAGGGAGAAATAAATAATAAAATCCTGTTACAATCACTGTGTGTTCAGCACTGAGAAAATCCCCCCCAAAGCTGGCTCCATGGCTTTGTCAGCCCTAGCAAGGGACAGCAGCCCCCATGCTCCACAGGGACATCCCTGGCACAACTGCACTAGGCAAGGTTAGGCACAACCACCAGCTCCTGGTGCTACAAAATTCATCACTGACAGTGTTTTGGGCCTGTAATATGAAATCTAGTGCAGAAGCAGGAGAAAAATTGCCTTGGTTCTTCTGCTCCTGTGTCACACATCCCATGCTACATTCTCAGTTTCAGTGCTCATTCAGACTTGCTCTGCCCCCCTGCACAGATTCCAGCCCCCTCATCCACCAGGCTCTATCCTCAGGTAGGAACACTGATCCATTCAAGCAGAGCCAAAAGGCACCATTTTCTAAGCAGGAAGTGCAGTGATTATTGTGAAATAAGAACACCTCACTGCAGGTAACACTGCAAACCCTCCATGAACAGCAGGGTTTGCCAGTCCTCCCTCCAGGAGGGAAAACAGCTCCCTGCCTTTCCCTCTTTCCAGGAGGGAAATGCCCCCCCTGTACAACCCAAGTGGGACAGATCCCCACCCCTTTTGGCAAGGGACACCTTTTTTCCCAGTTTATTCTGCAAGGTAACACAGACCCCTGGTCCCCAAGGGCTGTTTGACCTGCACAGGCAGGAAACTCAGGCAACAAATGACAATTCCACAAATACATCCCAAAGCAGACACTTCCTTGGCACCACATCCAGGTCATGATTCCTGACCTCACAGTGGTTCTGCACAAACAAATCAGCGCCCCTCAAGCAGGAAGCAATGGTCTGGAGACCTGCCTGCATGGTGGCTACCAAACCCTTGTAGGTGATGATTTGGTGGTGGTCAAAGATCCCACACTGCCCATTTACAAAACCTTGGCATTGGCAGCAGGGAATACTGGAAAAAAGCAGGTGCAGAACCCAGGGGTTACACAGGGTTCCTGCCCTGAGGTGTCACTGAGCACCAGAAGGTCACTGTGCTCAGGTGCTTGGGACAACCTTAAGGCCAGGTGTCCAGAGCTCTGCACCAATACACTGAAAATGAACCCAGAAGCCCCAAAGCTGAAATACCTCCTTGTCTGTGAAATGGGATTTATCCTTCTCTTGCTCTGGTGTCAAATACAGGATCTTCTCCTCTGAGAAGGGAGAAAAAATGATAATATCAGTTTGGGTAAGGCTACAAGAAGCAGTTTAAAGACAGTTTAAAGGCTGAGCACAGCCAGCAACTACAAAATGGGGGGTCTGGGCACAGCCACTGCCTTCCTTCCTCTCTGAAGCTCTCTGCGCAACCCCACAGGGCACAGCAGCAGAGACCAGCTGCATAGCCAACACAGAGAGGGAGAGGTCCTGCTGCAGGCCCAGCATTTGTCTGCAGGCACAGGAATTGTTTCTGGCCACAAGGTCACCTCAGTCTCCCCTCTGGTATCACAATCACAAAGTTGGAAGGAAGTTCCAGGCTAGCCCTGTCACCAAGTGCCCCCCCCGGGCATGGCAATTCCCTCTGGGCACTGGAACCCTGCTTGTTCCAGCTTTTCCCCCAGAGGGGCTGGGAAGCTGCAGGCCAGTGACCTGCAAAGTAACACAGACCTGCACAACATCCCTGTGATCAGATGTCCTCAGGGAGCTCCTCCACCAAACCCACCCCAGTGAGGCTCCTCAGGTGTTAAACCCTGAGCTTCCAGTGTCCCAGAGCACCACGTACCCTCCGTGCCTTGGCAGTGCAGGACGTATCTCATGATATCCAGGTTTTCATAGACTATCAGGATCTCTACTGCTCCCATTTCCAAAGCTTTTAGTGTATCTTCCACACCAAAGCAGTACTTGCCCGTGTCCTGGCTGATCTCATCGAAGTATCGTCCTGCAGGGCACAGAGAGCTGCCATCAGCACTCAGCACAGCACACACACTTCAAACTATGACAAGCAACTGCCACCAGAAGGCCTGGAACTAAGGTCCAAGAAGTCTGGTGGGGAAAAGGAAACCAACAAAATCCCCTCCATACTAGCACTTGAGGTGTCCAGGTGGCAAAAAGAATCACTGCAAGTTCCAGTCTCAGCCAGCATGGTAGGGCTGGGGTAGCACAAGGGCACTGCCAGGAGGGCAAGAGCAAGGACAGCACACTCAGTGCCACACACCTGGCTCAGGAGGTGGCTGCAGTGCATCACCTACCTATTAGCTTTTTCTCTTGGATGAATTTCACATTGGAGAGGACCTCAGTTGACAACTCAATTGCTTGATTGAAGCCATTTTCTCCTCCATATGAAATATCAACTAGTTTGAGCACTTTGGATTGCAACCGCTGAACGAGAGAAGGAGGAGACATGAAAACATAAATCCACTGCAGAGCAGGGCTGACAGACTCCTCACCCTGCCATGGGAGTCACTGCATTAATTACTGCACTTCACCTGAGGCAGAGGGACCTCTGAATGCACAGTACCGAACCACAATTTTCAGGCAACAGCGATATATTAGGTTTACTGGAGTTTAATTCCAGTAAGGCTTCTGCTTTAGATTTGGGAACACAAAGAATGCGAATACCAGTTCCAAACCAGGGAGGACAGATTTCTTATCTGCCCTGTTTTAAGAACAGGAGTTCTCAGCTCCTTGCAGGAGGTATTAGGAATGAGAGACTTCTTTGGATATATTGCATTTTTAGTTTGGATCAGATCTCTTCAGACACTAGAGTTACATTCCTCTGGAGGAGCATCTTGTATCAGAGCTACTGCTACAACCTCCAGGTCACCACAGATGCTCAGACACGTCGGTTTGCTCAGAAAAGGCCACTCACCTGATCAAACATGTCAGATTGACTCAGTTCAGTTTTGAAGTCGGCCGAGCCGGCCAGGACGAGCCCGGCCACGTTGACCTTGTCCCCAGAGATGAAGAGCTGCACGGCCGTCTCGGCCACCTTGCGCACGTAGTTGTGCCTCTTCTCCATGCGCAGGCGGGCGAAGCGCAGGGCGGACTGGCCTCCTCTGCCTGCAGGGAGGGATGGGGCAGTGAGGGACCCCCTGCAGTATCCTCAGGACACAGCTGGCCCAGAATAATCAAAGCCAAGGGCAGCTGCAGCCTCCTGAATTCAGTTTGCCACGAGCTGAGGCACGGGCTCCCATGGAATACTCAGAGAATAAAGAGTATCCCCACCAGGAGATTCTTCTCCACAGAGGAAAAGCGTTTCTTTTCTTTCTATAAAGACTCACAACTCTGTAAAAATGGAACATCTGAGCACATTCTTTCTCCCTGTACCTTTAGGAGAAGCAATCTCCTCTGTACGCTGCCTCAAACACTGCTGATGCAGCGCAGCCCAGCAGTCTCTGCTGCACAGCCTCACTGGGGGCAGTGTTTTTGTTTCATTTTGTCCCATCCCACTCTACAAAGGACAGTAGGCCAGGAGTAACAAGCAGACAATTTGCTGAACTCATCGGTGGCTGGTTACAACACAGCACCACAGAGTGGAACTTGAATTTTCCTGGCTCCATGCGGCCCTGTGCTTCCTGCAGAGAGCAGCCCACTGCTCCTCACTGTGGTGTGCACACAACACCAGCACATCGAATCTTAATGCCTCCACTGAGTGGGATTACTACTTGTGTTACTAATACTTAGTTATAACTGTCCCAAAACCAAGTAAAGGGTCAAATGCAGCAAGAAATATAAAGTGCCACTTCTAAGACCAACTGCATATTACTGTGATTCATTAATTCTGACAGAAGGCTCAGACTGGAGGCTTTGCTGTCAGATTCCAAGGGAGCACAGACTTGAGCAGAGCTAAACCCCCACAGGCCAAGTTCCCCATTTCCACGCTCACATCCCAGCCCAGGACAGGCTGCTGCACTCAGCAGACAGACAAGTGTGTTACCGTGCTTCTTTGGAAGATCCACAGTGAATTTGTGCAGCACTTCTCGTGTGTTTCCTTGGAGAGTTCCAAAGAGTGCCCCACTCCCATCTATTACAATAAAGCCAAACTTGCTGTCGTCGGAGAGCAGCGCCGTGAGGGCCTGGAACAGAGAGAGGCTGTGAGGGAGGGCCTGGATCTCATGGGCACCAGGGACAGCACGGCCCCAGCTCACAGCTGGTCATTAACAAAGTGGAGGAAAAACAGCACATTCAGGAGCTGTAACCATTCCAGATCACTACAGAATCCCAGGATTGTCTGGGTTGGAAGAGACCTTAAAGCCCATCCCATTCCACTCCTGCCATGGGCAGGGACACCTTCCACTGTCCCAGGCTGCTCCAAGCCATGCCCAACCTGGCCTTGGGCACTTGCAGAGATCCAGGGGCAGCCACAGCTTCTCTGGGCATCCTGTGCCAGGGCCTGCCCACCCTCACAGGGAACAAGTCCTTCCATACAACACTGCCAAGAGTACACAGAAAACTCATGTTTAATCTTAATCACAATTTCCCAGCTTTGCCAGTTCCCCACCTGAGGTCATGGGCAGGTGCGACAGCAAAACCCTGGAGATGGGCTCTGGAGAGAGTGAAGTGAAATGGACTCCACCTCTCTGAGGCTGCCTCACCTCTCTGGCTGGCACCACTGGAGCAGTAATTCTCCTGGCATTCCAGCCAGGAAAGCAGAACTTGCTCAGTTCATTGTCAGATCAGTTTTGTACTCCAAAGCACTGACACAGCCTCCCTACCACCACCACTGGTCTGCTGCACCTGCTGACTTCAAGTCCCACAGGCAGAATGATGAAATAAATCTACAGTGGCTGTGGCAAATTCAGCCTTACAGAGCACAGGGAACAGCAGCAATAATTGTCCTGGGCATAACTGGCTGTGGAAAAGACAGCCAGAACATTTGCTGCAAAATGAAGCTATCCTTCAATTTTCCTCCCTTTAAAAAGGCAGCTGAATATTTCCCATAAGGTCATTTAAGTTGCCCAACCAAAGCACAGTGAATTATCAAGGTTTTTGAGTTGATTTTGCCCAAGCACCCAAACTTTCTCAAGGCAATCTCTCAGCTGCTGCTCCCTCAGGGGCTGTCTGAGTGGGCAGATACATCCAGCACACACACACACACACACACACACACACACACACACTGCTCACTTACACATGCCCAAAAAAGCAATAGCCAGAATCCTCTTTCTGGCTGGCAAAACCACATCAGTAGGATGGGGAACTTGTCAAAACTCCAGATTGCTTGAAGTCACCAGTTTAACACTAAAAGTGATGGTGCTGGGTTACTGCACGGGACCTTGAGCTGCCTGCAAGGCTGTCAGCCTGATTACTGGGCTGAACTGAAAGGATAAAACCCATCAGTCATCCTCTTCCAAAATCCACACAACCCAGGCTGCAGCTCTCAAGCTTAGAAGAAACAGAGGCTAAGGTTTAAAGGAATCTCCTGGCCAAAGTAAATATTCTGTATTAATTCCTCAGCAGTGGGATGAATGAGAGGAGGAAGTGGCATATTACACTGCAATCTATTTAACTGGGACAGAGCCAAGCAAAACGTGTGACTGGGATGAATGCTCCAGCCAAGGTATCAAAGTAAGTCACTGTAAATCCTACCCCTCAGACACATATCAGGGCTCAAACGCCCTGGGGGAGTTACTGCAGTTTCACACAGGCAATAAAGTATCTAGAAGAAATCTTATCAGATGCTCTTGCCAGGCAGCACATGACTACAGCTCTGCTGTTCTTGATTTCCTCTTATTTTCATACAGTACCAATCAGTGATGCCCTGATCAGCTCTGTCAGCAATTGCACTGTTTGACCTGTCAAGCACCAAGAAGGGACTATTGCCTTTGTTCTGTTCCTTCAGCCTGGACTGAGCTTCCTCTCTGCAGCTCTACAGCTGTAGCCCAAAGGCAGCTCCTCCTGCTTCTCCTTCACACCCCGACTTTCCCAGGAGAGCTGTGGGTGCCCAAGCAGCTGCCCTGGCTGTCAGCTCAGCTGGGGGAACCACAGGCTTCAAGGCTCAAAAGCCAGAGAGGGGACAACGGCAGAGCTCCCAGCCCCCAGCAGGCTGCTCCAGCCCCAGCTGACTCTGCAGGGCAGGCAATCCCCAGGGAAATAACCCCACACCCACAGCCAGGGGACAGCACGGAGCCCATGCAGGGAGGGGCTGGCAGTGATCCCATCATCAGGAGCAGCAATTCCCACAAATTCCCCTCAGGTCACTGCCACACTGGTGAGCAGTGCCACACACCAGCACCAGTGGATTTGCAGCTGCTCCTGGGAACAGCCTGCTGGGCACTTCTGTACTGAATCAGTGCCCTGAGACAGCAGCTGCAGAGACCAAATGAATAAATCTCCTGACAGGGCAGGAGGAAACCCAGCACCCTCCTACTGCCCAATGTCCCTGGGCTTGGCACCCTGGCTCTCTACTGAATTCTCTTATTTGCCTCTTGCTTTCACTCATCTATGGACACATGGACCCAGCAGAAGTCCAGACATGTGCCTGTGCACAGGTTTTTATTCCTGGGAGGTCAAAGGTATGTTGGGATTTCATCCTCCCCTCTCTGTGGGGAAACAGAATAGTAGGGATGGACCTCACCTGTGCAACAAGCACACCTTTCCCTGCTTTACTCCTGCCCTCTGGAAGCCACTTATGGATCACATCTCCACAGACCCAAGCAGACAAGCAGAACTACATCACTGGAGAGCCTGCCAAGCCCATGTCACACGGGTTTGACAACAGGCAGTTAAGTCTCAGGCCACACATTTATCGTGAGGAACATCAAGGACGTGAAGGGCACTGCAAACACTGAGACCTCTGCACCTGCCAGAGCCAAAACAGCCTCAGAGGCAATACACTGACTGCTGTAATCCACATTTCTTTCAATATGTCTCAAACCATTCATTTAACTTAATTAGATGTTGGATAAAAATAATCCCACTTCCCCCCAGACAGATTAGGCACATGCCAGTTCTCCATCAAGGCTCTCAGTTAACACATCTGATAGCAAGACTGGCAACACTGATATTATCTTGGCAGTATTTTAAAGCCTGACTTGGAACAGTATCTGTGGGGCTCTGTGGCTAAGAAAAAAACACCGTTCCTCCAGGTACAGAGTGGAGCTCCTGTCTGTAGGTTACACAAACTCAGGGGTGGGAGGAGCTGGGCAGCCCCTCAGCTCCTTCCAGCAGGCATTCCCCACCTCTGGCCAGTCCCAAGCCACCCAGTGGCCTCCCCAGGGCATGTTTCTGCTGCTCTCCAGGCTCAAGCACAGCAAGGCTGTGCCCAGACCTGGGCTCCTGCAATGGGAGAGTCCTTACCTCTGTGTGGAATTTGTTGTCACACAAGTACAACGACGTATTGATTGGTTTGAAAGGTTCAAAGTCAATGTTGACTTTCTTCTCTTTTCCTTCTTCTGTCACAATTGTTCCACAGTAAACAACCAGACCATTTGGAGGTACTACAAACGACACAATGCAGGTTTAGATCACTAAGGAATGTGGCAAGCTATACCCATCAAAAACTGACTGCCAGCCCTTGAGACTCGTAGCAGAGTTGAAATTCAAGTTCCCAAACTTTTCATTTTCACCACCTCATTCCCTCCCAGGTCTCTACAATGGGAAACAAACTCATTTAGTGCACCTGTAGCAGACATGCACTTGCCTGTTAAACCTACAAGTCTGCAAGCTCACAGCACCTAGAGAAAGGCTGAGCAGCCCCTGAAGCTTTGCTGGTCCCCAGATTTGCAGGATTTGCAGAGTGACCATCCCAGGGAAGGCCACAGGCCAGTGCAAAGGCAGTAACAATGAACTCTTCCAGGGCTCATCTGTGATGGCCTGGGTCTGCTCCCCCCCCAGTTCAGGGCAGCTGCTCAGTGCATGAGGCACACACAAGTTTCTGCTTGACAGAAAATCACTACTTTAACACAAATGAACTATTGCAGAATATCCAGCTCTCAAGTCTGGCCAAGTTTAGCAGAGTCAGCACTAAGAACAGAATCACGACCCCACTCTTTCAAGGCAAGTACCACCTTACTATTCTAGTCCCAAAGTCCACCCCTGAAGTAGCCATCCAAGGGCAACATACCTGGATTATCAGTGCAAAACAGCAGCACAGGCCAACAGATTTGATTAGCAGAAAACTGCATAGTGCAGGAACTTAAGGCTGCTTCCAAGAAAGGGAAGTGTGCCAGCATCCATACAAGCTAGAAGTTACCTTTGTTATAGAGTTTCAGTCTTTGCTGTACAGATGTAATGGCTCCCAGAACTGAAAGGCGATTCACTCTTGACTTTATGTTGGAGGCAGTGCCAAACTCATCCGCCAACATTTTTGCCACTCGCGAGATCTGGTCTTTGGGGGGAATGATCAATGAGATCATGCTGGTACCATTGCTGGGGAGGGAAAAAAAGAATGTGAGCAGGCAGCACAGCAACAAGCACCCTCACACCATACTCCACGTACACAGTTCTCTCCTCCCTCCCCCAAGGACACTTCTTCACTGTTACTGGGGTAACTCCCCTTCTGCTGGACAACAACGGGAGAGAAAAGAAAAGAAAAGAAAAGAAAACAAAACAGGCTCTTCTTCAGCTCAGCTTCTACCAAGCAAGTCCTCCAGAAGCTGTTGTTTACTCTGGGGTATTACTCTGTGAAGAATGAACGTATGTACAGACCAAGGGCTGCACAGACCAATGACTGTGAGCAGAAGGAATGGAAGCAGCTCCCAGCAGAGATTATTTAAAACAATGCAGCCACATACTTCAAGGACATCTTAGAGCCCATTCCCTTTGTTCTCAGACAGCTGGAGCACTAAGCAGCCCAAGTACTGTCTTAAGACGTTGTTTTCCTCAGGTTAATAAAAAAAACTGAACTGGAAGGAACTCTTTGTCACAGTAAGTTTTTTCAGCTTTCCTACTATCACTTTTCTCCCCAGAGCAGCTCATCAGCTCCAGCAGCTGCTTTAACTAAACCATGCTAAGCACACACTGCTGCTTCACCAGCACCAACCCCAAGCACAGAGTCAGGAGCTAAGACCCCACAAATCACAGAACAGGCTTAAATTAAAGGAAAATAAGTTTGATATTCATTTTTCCTAGGGCTTTGGGGTGGGTCCTGCAGAAATCATAATCCCCAAAGCTGCCTCGTGGTTCAAATCCACCCAAAGCCAAAAGGAAAACTGGGGAAGTTCCCATGTGCCTTCCAGCAGGTACCTCCCATTTGCCATCAAATTATCCCAGATGTCTGAAGTGCTGCCTCTGCATTGTCTCAGATTTAACCCAAACCTCATGCTTCCCATTAGAGTAATGGCATAAAAATCAAATCCCTCATCATATCCCTCCAGCCCTCTCAAGGGCAAACCATCTAAGCTCTGTGAAAAAGCCTTTTCTCAGGATTCTGAGTCAGAGAGCCAACAAAGTGCTTTTCAGACATCAAACCCCAGGGTTTTGCTCTTTTACATTTCTTATGGGAGGAGCTACCCCAGCCCCTGCTCGCTGCTGTTTCAGGCTGTCACGCACCAGTGTCCTGCTGAAGTGTTTGGGCTACGGAGGCAGCAGGGAAGTGCTCTAAAAAGCATCACTTCATTAGCCTCTTTACACAAGTTGTACAGCCCTCTCCCAAAGATCCTCAATCCAGGCCAAGTTGAAACGGAGGCTGGTAGGTCAAATAAGTCCCTGACCTTAAAGACAACTAATTGGTTTTAATATCTGAGCTCCCCATAGACACCAATCAAAGTCACAAAGCCACACTGGCCCCTGCTATTCCCATGAGGAGCTCTGAGCCATGCTGGCAGCTCTCAGGCTCCCAGGTCACCCCAGCCAAGAATACTCCATATCACACTCAATTAAAGCAGTTACCCACCCCAGTGAATGGCACCTGCCTTAGGGGACAGATAAGGGCTATCATTCCCAGCAGGCTCCTCTGAGCAAGAGGCTGATCAGAGTGAAAGCAACTCTTCCCTACTTTTCTGAAAGCAGCACTCCTGAGTTATGTCCTCCTCTGAAAGAAGAAAGTCTTAGGACTTTCCACAGATTAGAAAGCTCTGTTCATCACACCTAACTTCCTGCATCCCCTAAGGGTATCCCAGTGTGGCAGGTGGGAGTGGGACTGTTATGCCCCTTGGGCACTCCATGGCTCTCCTGCTAGGAAGAGATTTCATACAACTGTTCCTGAATCGAGGACAGAGGGGAAGAAGAGCCCAATCCTCCCACCTACAAACTCCTTACAAGAATTTGCAGAGCAAGAAAGTCCCCTCAAGCCTCCTTTTCTCCAACCTGAGCCACCCTTGCTCCCTCAGCTGTTCCTCACAGGACTGACTTTCCAGACGCTTCCCCAGCTTTATGCACAGCAAGGAAGAAGGCTGGGTGTGCAGTCCCAAGAGCAATTCCTCAGTAAAAAGTCATTTGAAAAGCTCCCTTCAGTTTTCCAAAGCAAGTCACCCCTCAGATGCCAGCCCCTGACCTTGTGCTGTGTTCCACTGCCCCACAAACACTGGTGCCAGCACTGAGCACCCACTGGATCCTACTGGGGCCACTGAACTGGGAGTGATTTATCCCACACACAGCACCTCATCCATCAGGGCAGAGTCACAGCACTGCTCCTCAGCAACACCCCACCCCAGGTAACACTGTGGCCTTCACAAGCCCTGGTGATTTATTACGGCAAATAAACAAATGAAAAGGGTCTCAGAGGATGCACTCCCCCTCATTTAAATCTCCAACTAGTTCAACACAGCACAGTACTGTGCCTGGGCCAATCCTTCAGCAAATTCCAGTCTGGATTTGTATCCAAAAGCACCTTCCACTACCAACATCAAGTGCACTTCTTGGGTTTGGCATGCTTCACCACTATTTACACAGCCAGAGTTATTTAAGGCTCTAACCAATTCCTGCAGAATCCAGTGAAACAGCTGGCATGCAGCTTGCCACAGGAGCAACCTTCCAAGCTGCTGGAAGCCTTGAGCACAAGGAGCCACCCAGCCTGTCACCATGTCACCAGGCACCCAGTACCCCAAGGGGTCACTAAACAACCAAACAACCAAAGACTGAGACCAGCAAGACACCAGCTGAAGCAGATGGGCACCAGCACTCAGGGTGGCTGCAGAACTCCCTCAGACACTGCCAACACCTCATTATCCAACCATGGAACAGCAGCTTTCCTCTCTCAAAGCAAGCTTGTACCTGTATGTGACCCTAATGCAGCATGGCAGGGTCTAAAAACCCCTGTGGTACATCTGCTAAACTCACCCCAAGGAGACTAAATGCAGCAAAGAGCTTCTAAGAAAGCTGTTGTTCAACAACACTCAGAAAAAAATAGGTTATTCTGCAGAGTAAGGTAATTTCTAAGTCTCCTCTGGGTCTCTGTAGTCTCAAACAGATAAAAGGTGTTTCTGCAAATCCCACGCTGTCCTCTCCAGAGCTGAAGGTTCTGGAGTACACTCACCTGGGAATGAGGTAAGGAATTTCCCCATAACCATGCTAAGGCCTGCCAAAAGGGGGCACAGCTGCACCACACACCTGCTGTGGGGCACAGCCAAGGGATCTGTTGAGACCAGGGGCACTGCTCACACTGGCAGCTCGGGAGCTGGCTCTGCCCTGCATCACCCACAGCCCTCCTGAAGGAAGCATGGACCCCATCCCAGACTATACCCTGATTTCACAGCACTGCTGAGGTTTCCCCCTGGTTCAGCACCCCCAAGTTCCAGCAGAGCAGCTGAGAGCTGATGCTTTCAGACCAAGATGAGCCAGGGGTTTGCAGAGCTCCAGTCAGCTGCTGTCCCTGTTCTGGCCAAAGAGCTGCCAGTGCCATCCAAGGCCAGGATGCTCCAGGATGTTTGCTCTGGAGGGAAGCAGCATCTTGGCTCACAGGACAGCACCACAAGTGCCACTGCTCAGGGGACTGGGGCAGAGGAAATAATCAGGGGCACAAGGGGCACCAGCCCACACACTACAAAGAACCAAGGGGGCAGTTCAGTGCCAGCTCTGGAGAGGCAGAAGGCCTGCACTGCCAGTACTGCCCACAGGGCCAGCTGTGCCAGGAACGGGCAATTAGCTCAGATTTACCAGCACCTGCCAGGAGCAGCATTGGGTATCTCTAGGAGAGAGAATGAGGATCAAAGCTCCAACTTTCCCACACCACAGCAGGTGAGTTCTAGCTTTCTCCCACAGTGTGCTAGAGGGCTGTTTGAGGGAAGAGGGGAAGCAAAAATAAGCACATTTTGCTCTCTGGAGACAGCAAGTTCTTCAGAAAATCAAGGTTTGTGGATAGGACAGCCTTTCTATTATTAAAACTCTAACGTTACTACAGTTGGAATTTCAGACAACTGTGCCACCAAACAGCTTCCCCAGACACAGAGAGACCTCAGAGCAACTGCTGACGAGTGATCAGAGCGAGTGGCAGTGTGGGCAGCACTGAATCACCACTAACCCAGTCCCAGGGAGCTGCAGGGGAGAGCCGTGCCACTCCTCCTGCAAGCAGCTGCTGTGGCACCCAAGCAGCTCCTTTCCCTGCAAAGAAAGGAAGGATGACCCAAGAGCCCTCCCTGTGCTGTGTGTGCAGGCCAGGAGAGCTGCTGGGTCCCTTCCAGGAGCAGGGATGGCCCAGAGGATGCTGTACCCAGCCCAGGCCATGCTTGGCACCAGGAGCCCTCTGGGTGTGCTCTGTGCTCCAGACCAGGGAGGCACCAGAGCAGGAGCCAAGAGCACAAGGCAGGCACTGCAGCCATGTGGGATGGGTTGCACCCCATGCCTGCTTTTCACAGCTGCCAGAGGAGCCTCCTGTTCTGGGTGGCCACCTCCACCTGCAGGGCTCTGTCACCATGTTCCTGCTCTCCTGCCATCAGAAGGAACTGCTGAGCACATCTTTAGACCTTCAGCTTTCAGCTGGTATTAGACAGTGATGTAGTGGTTTTCCAAAAGGCTCCTACCACCTTACACAGCTGTGCCACTGAAATGGGTCCTGCACTGCCACACCCCACACCAGCAGCAGCTACAACTCCCTTCCACCTGGTAGACAACCACCAGCACTCTGAGGAGGAGCAGTCAGTCAACTTGTCTCCTGCAATTAGGGCTATGAGCTGGCACGGGAGAGCATTAATTTCACAGCCTGCTATATAAATAGCAGTGACTAGCCTGCCCTGTGCTATCAGAGGAGATCTGACAAACAGCAGCTGAACTGTAGCTGTTCCACAGTGAAACATTTCACACTAACCGCACACTGTGGAATGTGGGATACAGAGGCAAGGGAGGGCAGTCATTCCCTCAAAATGGGCTTATTTTTACAGGGCATCCTTCATGAGCATCCTGCTTTCCCCAGGAACCAAGGGCAGCACCAGGCCTGTGTGTGACTGTCAGAGACTGGCAGGAGCACAGAGTCAACAGCTCCCAGCTAGATAATCTGATCCCAACCACATTCCATAGTCATGAAGCTTTCTATGAAACAACTGTTGCCACACACTGCTCCCAGCCATGTTATCCTCCCCCAGCCATGTTATCCTCCCCAGATAACCTCTGCTGCTCTCCATCCAGGACTGGGCATTACTTGGGCAGGCACAACTTATCCCAAAGAGCCCAAGGTGCCTGGACAGCCAGGGCTACCCAAGCTATGTATGGCTAAAGCAGTTCCATGCACAGCCAGCTGCAAGGCAGATGCCAGCAGTATCTCTGCAATCCAAGGCAGAACTCCATCAGGCACATCTCAGAGGTGCCAAAGGGCTGCTCCTGAACCAACGTCCACAGTGCTGCAGGCACATGGTACTTCAGAGAAGGATGAAGTTCAGGGCACAGCCCACAAAATCAGTGATGTGAGGAAAGAATACTTGAGGGTTTTGATGCTGTACCTGAGCAGAGATGTTGAATGGAGTGCCACAAAAAGGAAGTGTCCTTTGGTACAGGCAAGTACAAAGTTCCTAGTTTGGGTTCCCTCACAGCACACAGGCCAGCAGACACTCCCCAATCATCCCTGCCCTGTGTACAAGAGCACTGACCTGGCCAGAGGGAAGTTCTACACACGCTTTTGCAACTTATGAATTATGGCTGTGGAACAAACAGGTCACAGCTGTGCCCTTTAAAGACTTAATGTCTTTTAATAAGACAAAGCCTTCATCAAACAGGAAGTGGCTCAAGTCCACTTGAGATGCCAAATCTAGAAAGACAACAGCAGATGCAAGAGCTGCACAACTTTTCCTGGACAACCTGCTAGGAAAGAGCAGGAAATCTCAAGAGTCCAGGATCCTTCAATGCTTCAGAGGTCACATCATCTGGAAGCCAAAGACTGTACAGCCTGTGAGAATATCAGTTGAATGCTCTGCAATAAACCCAGCCAACAAACCTCAACCTACCTGCTGCTTGGAGGCACCAGGGTATTGTGATGCTCCCACCAGAAGCAGATGAACTCCCCCCCCCGGCTCAGCCCATGGGCTCCAAGCACAGCTGCAGGACACAAGCACTGCACAGACACCCAGCCAGAGCACACAACACTGGGGAGCTGAGTGGGACCCACCACAGCCCCTCTGAGGTTTAATGTGGAGCTGAGCCAAAAGCCTGAACTTCCTAAAATTTCAGCAGGAACCTCACAATCCCCCAGGGGCATCCTTCCTGCATTTCACCCCAGCATGCAGAACTCTGGATCATCTCCTAAACGGTGACATTAAGTCATTCCTCAAAGGCTTCCAAGTCATCCAAAGAAGGGTTTGAAGGTATGGAAGAGACCAGTTCCCAAGCAAAAGTAAGGCAGAGTTCACCTTTCTGAATCCAATGACACCTCAGAAGCAGAGGAAAAGGAACAAGATGGGGGCAGGGTGGATATGAGGAGAGTATTTGCAGAGTCAGGAGACCAAGTAATTCATTCTTCAGGAATCCTTTTCATAAGCATTAATTGGAGAAATCAAGGCCCCCCCCCCTCCCCTGGACTGAAGAAACACTCCAGACACAGAATTCCTCCACCATCAGTCTCTGAATGCCACCTCTCCCCTGGACAAAGGAAAACCACTTAACTGCACAGCATTGTTACCAAAGGGGGGTTGGAAGAAATTAAATAATGAAGTAGTAGTAGTCACGCTAACACTTGAAGATTGCCCTGTTAAAAGTAGGCCCGAATCCTGGGAATGTGCCATGGGAACGTACTGAGGTTCCTGAGACTTAAAAGGCTTAGCTAAGTACAGAACAGGTAGAAACTGTTAGATGTTTCCATGAGATTAAGTTAAAGTATAACGTAGCCATGGGTATCTGGTGGTGGGAGTTTGACCACAGGAGCTAAACCATAGTCTTGGAGCAGACAACCATGTGAAATTTATGACTTCAAGGAGTGTAATTTGATTTTGATATATGTATCTATTGTAACTTGGGATGTGGGGTTTTGCACGTACACTAATGAAGTAATCAGTTGTAAAAGGATATAAAAGCTGATTGTAAAATGAGGGTCTTCAGGATCCTGACTTGGGACGCTAGTCCTCAGGTCCCCGGGCCCGAATAAAGCACTGCATAAATCAACTCTGTTGGTTTGTGTTTTACTCTGGGTATCGGGCAACAGCATGAGACCATGCAGCTATTCAACCATGGCTCATACAAGGCCAGGCTCTTCTTCTGTAGTCCTGCTCCACAGCCCATTACAGGAATCTTGTACATCATTCTCCTCTAATGCTGGCAGACTGGATAGAAAAAGCATTTCATGTAACCAGAACCAGCTTGAAGCAGACACTCAGACTGTCCTGGAAAGGTATCCTGCCCTCCTACCCACACCCACTGTCCTTCTCAGAGAGGAAAGGCCTCCAGATGCCAACCAAGCCCCAATTGCCAGCCAGGAAGAGAAGCACCTAGCCAGAACCCACCCTAGAAAACACAAGTGAGCCCCATATCCTCAGTGCACCCCAACTCCAGCAGCCAGGGAAAGCTTCCCACAGGGAGGCAGCAAATGGCTGCTCAGCAAAGGAGCAGAGGCAAGGCTGGCTGGGGCCTGAGCAAGGGTCAGGTGAGGCAGGGCTGCCCCGTGAGCAGCCGCCTGCCAGGAGCTGCTCCTGGGCTCAGCCTCCCTCACTCCCAGGACACAAAGGAGGTGAGACAAGAATCAGGTCACGGACTTCTACTCCTTCACAAGCACAGTTTGGCAGCTCTCATGTGTCTGAGGGCTGCAGAGGTGGCAGGTGACAGCAAGCCCTTGGCCCACCACACACCACCTGCCCAGCAGGACACACCAGCAGCTCCTTCCCCAAACTGGGGCTGGCTCTGATTCTGCTGCTCAGGCCACCACCAGCACCCCCAGCCCAAATCAGAGCTGCAGCTCCAGGAGCAGATCCCAACTTCATCCCAAGCACTGAATCAGAACAAGTGCATCCTGCACACCCCAGGGAGAAGGTGAATCAATGCCTCTCCAAAGTCCTTGGATCAAAAGCAACACACCACAAAACATAATTGCATAGGCATGTTTTGAATAGGCCTTATTGGCTGCATGTGACCTCATGCAGAAAGCCTGGATGCCCAATTACTGGGAAATGGAACAGACATTTCTGCACTTCAGACATTTGTGACTCACTGGGAGGCTCAGTCTTGCCACAGCTCTCCTGCTCTCCCTCCTCCTTCTCCAATTATTAATGCTCCAAGTTTAAAAGACTTGTTGCATTATGCTAATGGGCCATTTGGGTACAAGATGTACACTGAGGGACTGAAACAAATCCAGATTTGTTTATTAAGATGCTAATGCCCCAGAGCTACATGGGAATAGGTGGCTAACAGGGGAGAAAAGAAATCCACTTGCCACAGAGCCAAAAAAAAAAGTCTGTCCTCTTTTGAGGTGTTCGTTCCCATCTCCTACCACGTCATTCCTCAGGGGCTCATTCATTAGCTCGATGTGAATGATGATCTGTGCATGAATCACAGTGCTCACTAATGATTCACACAGTTGTAAAAGAGGTACCAGGCTGCTGAACAACCACAGACACTTGCTGGAGTTCTGATCTGGAGCCACTTTTCCAGCTCCTCAGCCACTTGCTAGCGAGCACTCTCCAAACAGTACTTCCTAATTGTTGCTGTAATTCGAAAGGAACATGTACAGCAGGCAGGTGAGAGCCTAGGAAATGTTTTACAACCATTAGACTGAGGCAACCAGCAGGATGTCAACAACCCTCTGGACATTACCCCTGGCTCCAGCTGTCTTTCCACCTGTCACAGCTTTCTCAGAACACCCACTCTCAGCACCACTGAGACAGGAGACACACTGCTCAGTTCTGAGACATCTGATCAGCCCTGCTTACATGAAATCCACATTCAGCTTCTACCCCAGCATTGTGGACACTGGCAGCCTGAAGAGGTCCAACAGAGCAGGGAAATGGTGTGGAAGCAGCTGCTGTACATCCCATGTGGTTCCCTGCCACAGTGCTCTCAGCTCTCCCGTCTGTGCTGGACTTTCTATTCCAGCCTCTCTGCAAACACCTCCTCCCTCTCCCCACACCACCAGAAGCACAAGGCAGTATTAACATTATAGCCTTTGCCTCCCACAGAAACATGACCTCCTTTAGAAACTCCCCCTGCCACAGGCAGGATGAGAAAGCACAACTTGGAGGAAGCAATCTGCCTTGGGTAAGAACTCAAACCACAAACTCTGCCCTGAACACTCCACACTAATGGCAGATCACCAAGTCAAAGCAGAAAACTCACTGTCAGTAAAGCTCAATTCCTGCAGACCCTCCTCCTCCAGCCCCTGTCCCATCCACATCTCACATTTCCCAGTGTGACAGCCCAGCTCCATTCCAGCTGGAGCAGGACTTTACTGTAAGAGAATTCCACTGCAGACACCAGCTCAGAGATCCTTGAGGCTACCCCATGACTGGCACTAGCACAAAAGCACTGCAACCCAAATACCACAGCATGAGCTGGAAAGCCAGTGACCACCTTGGCATGGCTCTGTCCTTCCCAGATGGACCAGCTCAGCCAGGCCTGGGGCAAGGCCTCCATCCTAACCCCCATACTAAGGTGCAAGCTGCAGA
This sequence comes from Trochalopteron elliotii, assembly GCA_024734555.1. NCBI lineage: Eukaryota > Metazoa > Chordata > Aves > Passeriformes > Leiothrichidae > Trochalopteron > Trochalopteron elliotii. Next base: position 632,136 of record JANPWX010000278.1, on the reverse strand, counting down.
AACAGCTCCTGTATCAACAGTTAACCCAACCCAGAGCTCAGATCCGAGGCACAGCCACAACAACAAACAGGTCCTGATAAAGAAGGCAGGGAAAGATCTGCTGCCAGGCTGGGAGCAGGGGAGGGAGCCTCTGGACTGACACATCTCTGGCAGTGCAGGCAGACACCAGTCAGTGCTGACAGACCTCACCAAATGCTCCTCCTGGTGTGTGACACCCCCTTGAGCCAAGAGAGCTGCTCTGGTACCTGCCTGGGTGTGGTGGTGGTGTCACACTGAAGCAAGAGCACACCCTAAATCTGCTATGCTGTATCTTGTATGGAGCAGGAGAATCCACACTGGAGGTAACTTGGCTATGATATTGTCCCACAGTTATCCCAGCACAATTCCACCCTCAGCACCACCAGCAGAACAATCCACCCAGAGGAGAGCACTACAGGAGCTCTGCCTAATGCAGGAAGGAAATACAGCTCACTGAGGCAACACCACGGTTTCCCAGGACTCTGTTCAAAAGAAGCTGGGAACAAGGCAAAGCTGTACAGGACATGCCTGTCACTGACCCCAGCCATCTCCTGACTGCCCCCCAGCAGTGGAGCTGCCACAGCTCTGCCCACAGTGGTGTTAACTCACAGCCAGGTGGGCTCTCAGGCCACCATCCTCACCGTGGAAAGGTCAGGACTACCTTATCCCCCAGAACCAGCAGGTTGTCCAAGCACATCTCAGTCCTGCCAAGCTGCCAGCTCCCAGAGAAACACCACCCTAGCACATCCCAGAACAAGGTGTGAAGAAGCACAGCCTGTTTCTGTTCCACAAGGCTAGGAAACAGCAGCAGCTTGTGGCTAATTCCAAGGCTGGGCTTTTCCATCAGGACCAGCAAGACTCCAGACAGACTGCAAGAGAATCCATCTGCAAATGATGCTGGGCAAATCTTTTCTGTCTAAGCAACAGGTGAGATTGTCCACCCTCAAGCAGAACTATGTTTCATCTTGCAGGAATTCAAGCAGAACTATGCCTCTCCTTGCACGAATCCTCAAATATTTTCAGGCCTCTGTCCTTCATGGTGACTTTATTTCTCTCACTTTCTGTTTCTCCCATATGGAGATGGAAGTCTCAACACAGCAGAATCCAAACCCAGGAAGAAACTGCAACACTTGTCTTCCTGTCTCCAGAGCCTTGGGAGGAAAGCAATCTCCTTCTCTTGCCATGTCTCCCTCCTCCAGCTTTGAAACATTTCTTCCAGCTACAACCAGAATATGTTACTCGTTCAGACTTCATTCCTGCATTTGCCCTGTTTGACCCACCTTCCAGAGCACATAATTTGGAAAAATGTTCTTCCACACACCAGCCTCAGATGTGTTTGCAGTCAGTACCTTCAGAGACACCCTGATCTTCACCTCTTTTCCTGTTTCAGTAAAATAACCAACAAGGGCTCCTGCTCCCAAGAGAGCAAGCTCAGGACAGGGGAGATGTCCCTAGAGAGCAGGCTCCTGAAGGTTTTCCCAGTGTAAGGGAGCTTCACACCCTGCACCAGCTGCACTCTCACCCAGGGTCTCGAAGCCCATCTGGCCAGGGAGGTGTCAGTACCATTTTCAAGCAGAGATGTTTGCAGAAGAAAGCATTTCTAAGATGTGGAGAAGTTTCTAAACACAATTCCAGTGTGACATCTCAGGTCCTCTCCCAGCAAAAAGACTGCTTGTTGTTGCTGATACTTGATTTTGCCAAGCATTTACAGCTTAGATTAGCAGAAAACCCTGCCCATAGCCCAGCTAACTATTCAGAACTGCAGAGACCAATGGAACAAAGAGGGATTGTCAGTTTAGTACTGACACTGGAAAACTGCATGAAGCAACAGCAGAAAAGCCTGGAGAGAGAAGATAAAGGAAAACAGAGTGGCTAATGCTGCTTCTACTTGTGCTGCTGCAGCTTCACAGAGAAAGACACAGCTGCAGCTTCTGGGGAGCCCAGTGTTTACTCAAATCTGTTCTACAAAACTGAACTGCAGACTCAAAGCAGAATGAACCCCTCAGTAGGGGAGAAGCAGAGATGTCTGATGAAAGTCTGAGCACTCCAAGCTCTCAAGAGATGAATGACAAGGTTAAACTTCTGACAAGGCCACAACTGGTTCAGCAGCAGCCTTCTACTCCCATCTTCTTCTGGCCACAAAGGTTAATTGCCTGCAGTGCTGGACTGGCCCCCTCTGCTCCTCCTCACACCCTGTGCAGAGCCCAGCTACCCTCCTCCACCTCACCAAATCAGAAACACAAACTCTGCCATTCTGTACAGGATCACACAGTTTGCAACTCAGCTTTGGAGAACTGGAAGGAGATGACTTCTGGTTTAGGAAGCAAGACATAGATAACATCTCCTTCTAGACCCTGTCAGCAGAGACAGGGCTTTGAGGTAGGGTCAGGGAGTTAAAGACTATTTTTCATTGTTTTGAATTGACAGATTCTTTCTATAGAGATCAGTGAGAAAGCCAGCTTTCCTTAGCAGGGCTGGGAAAATAACACAGGGCATTCCTGGTAGGATGTCACCTCCAGGTTTGAGAGGCAGACCTACCCCTGCTGGCCTCCAGCTGATCAGCTTCTGGGAAAGCTGAGGTTTTAATCTTTCCCCTGGGTGCTCTGACCAAGCACTGTTCTTTTCCTCATCAATCCCATAAAAGCACATCCTCGCTTTCCTGCTCACTTGACTTTTGTTAACACCCTACAGACTCCACTGAGATTTTACCAGAAGAGCTGGGTAAGAGCAGAGTGCCCCAACCACCACATGCCAAGGGAATGTCTAACTCCAGCTTCCTCCATTTCCCGTCCCTTTGATCCCCTGCAGGAACAGCAGGCACACGAAACTGGGACACTGCTGCTGGGTCACTAATGGAGCACATGAGTAAGGGAAGGTGGGGACGCCTGGCCCTCCCCATCACCCTACTGGAAGGCTCTGCCCCCTAACCCACCCCAGAACAGGTCTTCCTACAACACAGGAAGAGGAAGGACTCTTCCAAAGGCCGGAAAAGCCTGTTCCATTGCCTCACATCTCCTGAGCCAGGGAGCCTGAACCTACTGGGGGCTGAGGCTGCAACACCTTTTCTCCTCACCAGACCCAAACCAGGATAATTTTGGCTAGGACTCCCTGGAAGACACAGAACCAGCATCACCTTGCTCAGAGAAGATTTGCTGGCACCAGCACCACTTCCTCAGGAGCAGGTTTAGCAGCTGGCACAGATTAAATTAAGAGACAGCAGGATCTCCACACCCAGGAGAGGTGCTGGATTCAGGGGGCACAACTAAATCCCCTACACAGATCCCACTGTGCCTGTGGCATCTCTGCTGCACAGCAGAGCTGCTCCAAGGATCACTGAGGAGGGAAGACAGGGCAAACACCCGGGCTGTGGCCCCAGGAAGCCGATACCCACAAGAGACACCTGCCCTTCAGCCTCCCAGGAGAGCTCCAATACCTGCTGGAACCTTCTCCGCAACACTCATCTATCCCAAGCAACACAAGGGCTGACACTGAACTGGAACAGTTCAAAACAGGCAGAGACAAAACTCCAACTCTACACTTCCAAAACCCACTCAGGCTCCCTCAGTGCTCTTGCACAAAGCTATGTCACAAGCTCCAGCAGATGCCTGGACCTTCCCAAGCCCTCTCAGCTTCCTGGGACCCCTGTGAGCACAACCCATGCTGCCCACACCCCGCACAGGCACAGCCCAGTGATCAGCTGGGGCAGCCAAAGTCCACTGTGCCACAGGGAAGAAAAGCCCAGGCTCCCCACTCCCTTCTCCCACCCACCATCCCTGCACAGCTGCATCATAAATGAGAGTAAAATATATTCAGGGAGACCTGTGGCTTAGGATCCCCTCCTGCCTGGGTTAGTGTTCAGCTGAACGACTCCACTCCATAGAACAAGCACCAGCACTGAGGACATAGCAAGACAGCAGCTCAGCCTCTGCCAGCTGGCCCCAGGTTTTTGGGGGACACAGAACCATGCCAGTGCTGCCCCAGCTACAGCAACACCTGTTCAGGTGAGCCTGTGGAAACTGGAGCCGCAAGGGTGGCTAAGGAGTGACTCTTCGTTTTTATTTTATCAGGCTGTCTGCGGAGACACATTTTCCTTGCCATTTTACAGCCCCAGAACCTTGAGGTCTCACAACTCCTTAGGCCCACGAGGTTTCCCAACCAATGCAACCAGCTACTGCCAAGCTGCCCTCTCAAACAGGCACCTCTGGCACGGGGAAGGCTGCAGGAACAGACATTCGGGGGGGGGAGGGGGGGCAGAAAAAAAATTAAAGTGCAAGGATTAAAACGGGATAAGAGACTTTAAACTTCCCACTGTCCAAACTTTGGAAGAGCTTGCTTTCAGGGAAATGGAGCTGAGCACCTTCGCTGGGAGGGGAAAGGGTGAGAAAGATCAAATAACCATCAGTAAGGAAAGCACTGAATAAGCGCTGCCTCAGCCCCTGCCTCCCTGCCCTTACCCTGCCGCCTCCCCCGGCCCAGCCGGCCCCCTGGGAGAAGCCCAAGGCTGCACAAGGGACAGAGGAACGTCTCCTCCGGCTGGAATCCGCCTTTTCCCGGTGCCAGCTGGCACGGGGCGGCCGGACGGGCCGGGAGCGGGGCGGGCACCAGGGACACGCACCTGTGCCACCCCCGCCGGGGCCGGGGGAACCGCCCCGCCCGGGAGCAGCTGC